>VYZQ01023926.1:17241-52167 GCA_013400655.1 Mystacornis crossleyi
CTCTATATTTTTACATCAGAATAAATCATTAGAAGGATTAAGAATTAGCACCAAACAGGCTTGATTAGATTGTGCACAGTTAAAAAAAAAAAAAAGGCACAAAATAAAATAAAATCGATTATAAATTTTTAAAAATTATATAATTAAAATAAAACTTGGATAAAATATTATTATGTATTAATGCAGTTGGATAAAGTAAAAATTCTAGATTATGATGTAGGTGCCCTTTAACACTGTTAAAGACATGCTCACATCAGTCTGTTAAGGGCGTTGGTTCAGAGCTCTGTAAGGCTCATGGGGCTTCTCAAGTTCAGTTGTGTTCCTTGNAATATTTAAGAGAAGCTTGAGACTTTTCAATTATTTCTGAACACAAATCAGTATGTTGATTTATCCAAATACTACTGAACACCAAACCAAGTCCCAACCATAGCTAGAATGGAGCTGACTCACCAGATTTATTCATGACTGTTCATTTATCAGAGCAGCTTTCTCTCTTCTGTTGGTAAGCATGACTCACTTTTACAGCCACCAGATCAGATCACAGTTGCATCTTGTCTTGTGTCAACACAAACATGTCCCTGTCCTGTTTAAAATCATTCTTTGCTTCCTATGTTTTTTCTGAGTTGTGCCATGGTGGGAAAATCTTCATGAGCTTTGATTTCCCCTTAGTTCTTATTTCTTCCCTACACGTGTTACCATGCTGATTTGTCTTTTCCTCATGCTGTAATTGGGCTGGTGCCACCGTGTAATTTTTAACTGTGTGCAATATCAACAGACCTCCATCTGTCTCTCCTCCAGAGCTTCCCAGCCTGCCGCTATAAATATCTGCCAAATCCTTCTCCAAAGAGAGGATCACCAGATTCCAACTGTTTGCAAAATAAGAGCTGCTGCCAGAAATCCTCTCCCACCGTCTGCAACCTGGGCAGAACCTGTCCCTGCTCGGTGTGGGATGGCACTGCTGGCACTGAGGAGCTCAGACTGGAATTCATTGTCCCTCAGAAGCGTGTGCTGCTGCAGAGGGCTCAGCATGTTGGTCTCTTTGCTCAAATATCTCATTGTCTGTGTCATTTTATTAGACAATAACCCTCCATAACCATCAGGTGATAAAACCAAACTAACTTGTGAGTAGGGTTTTTTTTTTCCCTTTTAAAATGCAATCCTAATTTAAAACACGCTGTGGGATGGATCAGTTCCCATGTTGTTTTATAAGATGCTTTACTGGACCTGGAAGGGTCTGGGAGTTCATTCCCCTTTCCCAGCCTGTCACCTGGGAACTGAGAACCAGTTACCATGATCTAAAGCTGGAGTAACTGGTTGGACTTGCTGAGAGCAGTTTGATCGTCCACCTCTCTATATTTTTACATCAGAATAAATCATTAGAAGGATTAAGAATTAGCACCAAACAGGCTTGATTAGATTGTGCACAGTTAAAAAAAAAAAAAAGGCACAAAATAAAATAAAATCGATTATAAATTTTTAAAAATTATATAATTAAAATAAAACTTGGATAAAATATTATTATGTATTAATGCAGTTGGATAAAGTAAAAATTCTAGATTATGATGTAGGTGCCCTTTAACACTGTTAAAGACATGCTCACATCAGTCTGTTAAGGGCGTTGGTTCAGAGCTCTGTAAGGCTCATGGGGCTTCTCAAGTTCAGTTGTGTTCCTTGGGCTGCGATCCACACACGTGTTAGTGTTTGCTGGTGGTATGGCAGCTTGCTCCGGCTGGGGAATTCCCAAGGAACCTCTTTAGGTACTGCTGCAGACATCAAATTAAAAATAAATGTCTGCTTGAATAAAAATCTGTCTATTTAACGTCAGATCCAAGGAACCAGGTTTCTGTTGTATCCGTGGAAGATTGGATTTAAGTCAGCACAAAGGATTTTTCAAGGTTATTTCAGGAGAGGGTTTCATGTCTGGATCTGCTACCTCTTAGTTCTGTAGAGCTCTGCAGAGGAACATAAGGAATGTAAAGCATCTGGCAGGGGGGGTGGTAAATTCTCCTTCCAGTCTACATTCTGAATAACTCGGTGTTTTCAAGAGGCAGAGAAGTGGGTACCATGGGTTTGGCATGAGCATTGGCCATGTGAAAAGTGGCTGGAGACCATGAAGCACCAAAGAAATTTGTGAGTTTGTGTCATGATGTGTCACCAGGTTCAAAAAATACCGGTATTTCCATTGTCTAGATTGCACTGTGGATTTGGTGTCTGTTTTTGAAGGTTTTAGGGCAATCAATTTCATGATTTTCTTAGGAGGGTGCGCTACCAGTTAATAATAACACATTATGACAGCAGAAAAATATGTGCAAACAAGCCTGAACCCTCAGGACACCTGTACTTACTCCCAAATGAAAAATATCCGCAGCCATTGCCGGGGTGCCAGGGAGCACAGGGAGGAGGGAACGGGAGCACAGGCTGGGCTGGGGCAGGGCTGTGCTGCAAGGCTGAGATCCAGCCCTCAGTTAAGTCTGATTTTCTGGGGCAAGGTTTCCTCGTAAAGGAACAGCCGTGGTTTCTTTTACAGTCTCTGGGAGATAAAAAGCAGATGGCATTGATTAGCTAATTAGTAATATTTTCTGCAACTTGTCAGCTTGATGTGTGTAAAATTTGTGAAATCTTGGGTGAGGATTTGTTGAAGAAATCAACTCTTAAAATCTGGAGAGGAGGGAAGGTTTCATACAAATATGTAATTTTATGTCCAGCAGAAATAGGTTAATCTTTTTTTCTTTGAATTCATATTCAGGGCTCATTACTTCATTTTTTAGGGGAATTTTTTAGGGGAATATGCACATATTTTAGGGGAATGAGGTTACAGCTCTCCTAACTCTTGTCTTGACTGCTTAGTGCATTGTGTGATGCATCAGAGCTTCTGCTCTCCCCCATTCCTCTCTGTGGGCGTGCTCCTTGCCCTTTTGCATTTCTTATGGAGACAAAGCAAAATAGTATTTTTTATTTCATGCCAGGCTCGCTTTTAGCTTGTGTCCTTGTGAACCCTTTGTGGCCACAGCAGCTCCCTCGCAGGACTTCTGCCACGTGTCGGCCACCTCCATGACCACTGCTATGACAGTGGTCAGTGCTGTTTTGGCCAGAGCATCACTGGGGTGTTTGAGGCCACTCTGACCTTGAGTTCCTTTGCACACAAGTCAAATACCTTGATGTTGTTCATCATTTAGGGCAAGACAGAGTACCTTGCCAAGATGTTAATGTAAAAGGGAATGTCTGAGAAAGGATGTCAGGCTTTCAAACCCTGCTGGGTGCACAGCAAAGTCTTCATACAGTGGAAAATCCCAAGACTTATCTGGATTCTCCAGCAACTTGGAGAGCCCCGGGAGGGCTTGTGGGCAGACACCAGCTCTGGTAGTCACAGCGGTGGGTCCGCAACAAACCCAAAATTAGGACTTCTGAAGGGGTTTGAGTTCTGCACCAGCACCACCCCAAAGCCTCTCATGCACCAAGGTCCTCGTGCAGAAGCTGTACTTTAATTGCCAGCGTGGGGCACAAGTGACGCATGAGCTGCCAGCTGGGCCACCTGCGACAGCAGGGAATGAGAAAGAACTTTGTTTTCCTCTTCTGGAGAGCTGTCCTCCCTTGCAGATGCTCTGCAGGCAGCTTTGCTGGACTTCTCTCCTACTGAAGACTTCAAAACAGGGCATGATGCAGGTTGAGGTGGAACCCAGACCAGGCACTGGTCAACTGCTTGAGTTGTGCTCCATCCAGAAGGGCTGAAAGTTGCCTGAAGTGAGACACAGATTTGCTCCTGTCTTTGTATTTTCCATGTACTCTGGTATGGAAGCCTTCCTATTTCCAGCCTTCCTATCAGAATGACATTTTTTATTGGTTCTTAAACTGAAGAAACAACAGATTCTGCATCTTCTCTCAAGCACAGTCTTGTTAATGTTCTTTGAAACATGACAAGTGTCATGGCCGTCAAACTGCAATGATCCCGTTCCTTCTGAAATGAGAAAAACATGTCACTTTTGGCTCTAAGTAATACAAAGGGAGAGAGGCATATTCTAGATAGGAGCTGCATGGCTTGCCAAAGATGAAAGAAAAATGTTATTACTTCTGGAAATTCCATAATTACAGTTAATGATAATTTAATGAAATGACATTGTCTTCACCGCTATCGCTAATGAAATGTTTGAGAGTGATAAAACAGGTCTTGTTAAATAGAGCGAGAGTTTTGAGTGGAACAGCTTTGCGACAGCAGACTGCCTGCACAAGTCTTGAATTCCTATTTTTTGTTAGAGTAGTTTAAAAAAGAAGATTAAATGAGGGCTGCATGGCAAATAATGCACAAATGAGGTATTTAAAGGTCTTCCATTAAGCCAACAATACTGAACTCCTGAGGAGCATGCTGATGACTGAGCCCTGCTCCTTAGAAATGCTAACCCTTCATTAAAACACTTCTCTTGTTTTCCTTTGCAGGCAAACCAGAGAACAAGAAACCCCGCCTGACTTTTTTTACTTCTCAGACTATGAGAGACATAATGCAGAAATAGCAGCATTTCATCTGGACAGGCAAGTAGAACAGATTTGCACTAAAAGAAAAGGGGAAGTATTGTGATAAGTTGCTGCGCTTGGCCATTCCAGTAACTGAATTACTTTTTAAAAGGGGAAAGTGGAACAAAGTGGGCAAACGTCATAAATAAATGAAATGGCAGATGATGAAAGAGTAGGTTAATAATTAGGAAATGCGACTTGCTCTGGGAATGAGAAACCTGGCAATAAGTAATTCTCAAAAAGAAAGAGAAGTTATATTGAAGAGAAGCTGAGAAATTAATTTCCCTTGTGATCTTGAAGTACATATGGAGAGGACCCATCTCCCACGGAATGTGTCACGTAAGTGTGACAGGAGTCTGGCTCACCCCAATTAGCTCCAGAGCACGGAGATCCAAACGAGATGTGTGAGTATTCAGAGAGGAGTAATTGAGAAGGGAAGGGAGTTGTGGTTTCACAGCAAAAAGCTGGGACTGTCCCACATCGGGAGCATATTTAGGCCACGAGTTAGTGGGAAGGAGAGGGCAGTGGTGGTCATCTCATGCTCCGGTTGCTGAGAATGTCCCCCCTCCAGAGTTAGTGCAGGGGATGCTCCAAGTGGATACCCCAAGACTGCAGCCCTCCCTGCCTGCCCAGATTAGGGATGGGAATTACTAATTAGTGATTAACAGTATGTCTGGAAACAATGGCATTTCACTGAAGCATCTTTCACACTGTGAAGGGCCAAGAAACATCCTTTCAAAAGCTCAAAGCTTTGGGGCCACAAATTGTTTGGGGGTTTGTGTAGCATTTCTGCTTTCTAGAATGATGGCTGGGATATGGGAACATGTCAGCGGGTGGCACAGGGTAGGTTTGCCAGTAAGAGCCAATTCTGATCAGATCCTTCAAGGATCTTCTCTATTTTATTATTGTTGTTGACCTTGGTGTTGATCCCTTTTGCTTTATATTTTATATTGCTGTTTTAAGCAGATGGTGCTGTAGAAAAAACAGCAGTGGAGTTCCTACGGGGGGTATGTTAAATATCCACACTCTAAGCAGGAAAAGCAGTTGCTACCCAATGTAGAAAATCTGAACAGCAGACAGTGGATATAAAAATCCTGCCTGTGGGGAGACTTTGTATGGGGTCTTTGCTCTTTTACTGTATCTAATAGCAAAGCTTTGTAGGGAGGTTTTTATGATCTGTGAAGGCGGAGGAGTTTGGGGTAAGGGAGGCTCTTCTCCCAGCCTTTGCCTGTGGGAAAATTTTTGGTCTCAGGGAGATTGTTTAGGTTGGTATAAGGGTATAAAAACAGAGAGGAGCAGAAGTAAATAAATCAAACATGTACTAAGACTGTCAGAAAAAGAATTACATGGTGTTTATGGAAGGAAGAGGCTGAAACCCCATTCCCCAAGTCACTTAAAAGACTGGTGAGCAAAGTGCATGTCATAACAATCATGAAGTTGCATGAAGTAAAAAAAAAATTTTGCTGTCTCTGGTTTTTGGATTCATATGTACCTTCTTTTTTATCATGGAAAAAAATCTCCATACTTTTCTTGTATTTTACTCCATACTACGTAGGCAACTCAGAGCTCATATTCAGGACATATTTTTTAATATATTATGTGCGGGATTATCCAGTTTAAAGTTGATGGGCTTTATACTCCTTAAAGACCACAGATAAATGTGCCTTCAGAATGTAATGAAGCTTCCTAAAACCTGTAACTATCATTACATTTTAATCCTTTACATAAACTGTGCCTTTTCTCCCTGTTCCAGGATCCTGGATTTCCGGCGCGTGCCACCGGTGGCAGGCAGACTGGTTAACATGACGAGGGAAATACGAGATGTTACTCGTGACAAGAAGCTGTGGAGAACATTTTTCATCTCACCAGGTAGTCCTGGAAATAACACTCTATTCTTTCTATCCTGCTGAACACATACTTAAGGAAACGATGTGTAGATTGCTTAATTGCTCAGATATTTCTAATAAAACTGTCTTCTAGACCTTTGAATAAAAATAGATGTGGAGACATAGCTTACAAAGAAGACTTTATTGTTATGAGTTGAGTGCCTTTTCCCCTTGACAAATTACCCGCAGAGAGAGGCTTTTATGTTCACCAAAGCAATGTATTCAACAAATGTTTTACATAGAACAATTTCTAAGGCAATATTTTCTGGTGCTCTCAGTTCACCCAAAACCTTATTACCTAGTCCATTAGTTATTTAGAGTTTTTTTCCTTCTGCAATGTGATCTGTCATTTCTGTTGGTCAGATGCATTGATTTCTGGGTTTGACTGGAGGACCAAACCTAATTTCTCAGAGTCATTCAGGTTTTATTACAACAGTTGTTCGGACAAAAAATCAGGAAATAGATATGTAATATATCCTGCTTCCAGCTCAAATTCTCTGTTGGGCTAGAAGTGACCTGAATTGTTCCCAGTCCTCACTTTTGCTTCGAGGGCTGACCCAGAAGCTGATACCACTCTCTTACTCCTCACTCTTTCACAACATTTGATGGACCCAGTCAAGGATGGAGCTCCACAGGGTGGGAATTTTGCAAGCACAGGATAAAACCCTATCCTGCTCACCAGAATATACAACTGGAATAGGGGAAATGGCAAAGGGTGGGAAAAAGTGACAGCATCTCTGTTCAGCATCTGCGATGCTGAGATGGAGAAATTAAGGCTCTGAGTTAAGGCACAGAAATAATGTTCAAGTTTGTTCTTACACATAGGATTTATAGGTTAGAGGTTCAGTTTGAAGCACAGTGCCATGTTCCAGTAGCTTAACTCATATTGTTTCAGCTGTGTGCAAATGTGCTTTGCTGAACTAAGGCTGTGACTTGTGTAAGAGGCAATCTGGAGCAGAAACCTCTGGAGATCTTTCCTTTGCTCTGTGTGTGATTGGCCAGAAGCTGTTTATCCCAGATCCCTGAAGTCGAGATCCAAAGACTTAATTATGGTTTCTCCCAATGTAACTGTAATTTATTACTATTAGCTAGAAACCAGAGCCCTGTCATTGCAGAGCTTTTGCTCTTAAAATGTTTATCACACTTTTCTGATCCCCAGTAAAGTCATTATTACGGCTGTTATTTTTAGCTTCATATTTATGTTCAGCTCTGCAGGACACAGTTGAGCAGACAGTTATTTATTCCAGGAACTTCCCTTGTAAAATGCATTACATAATTGCAGGAGGTTCCATTTTACCCTATATTATGAGCACTCCAATTTTACATGCACAGTGTTGGTGACAATGCATGTTCACCAAACCTGGTGGGCAGACATTTCTGCATTTGCCTCAGTTGCTTTCCCTCCCTCTTTGTCTCTCTATATCTTTTTTCGGCTTGATTTTTGTGCGCAAAATATGTCAAAAAAATCTTGTGACTGTGTACAAGGTGCTTTGGCTCACGTCAAATATAAGCCATTTTATTCCTGTTTGGGCAAGTAAGACGTGGATTAGTAGGTTTGCTTGATTTTTAGTCTTCCCAGGTTATATTTCAAGTCTTAGGGGTGAACTTGAATGATTTATGAGAATTGCAAAACTGTTCTCAAGTACTGAGCAGCTTACAGCAGCCAGAGCAGGGCAACACAGAGTTAAGGCTGCCAGTTCAGATGAAGATCTTTATCTTGTCATTATGAAATTCCAGACATCCAGGGGATGATCCAAGCATAATCCTTTATTCAAATTTATTTAGAGGTCTCAGATAAATTCAATTAAAATATTTGATTAACTATGAATCAGGCTTTTCTGGAGAATAAAATGCTTAAGCAATTAATTTTTCTTTCCATTTTACATTTCCTGAATCAATACACTTCGGTTAAATCATGTTGGTTACTTGTCAGAGTTCTTCCCTACACGTCCCCAGCTTAATTAGTCAGATTCTCATTAACATATGCCCAACCTCTGTCTTGTATTTCATACTGACCTTAAACAGCAGACATTAATTAATGCTTAATGAAAAAATATTAAAGATCCTAAATTAAGCTTTTAGAAAGAACTTTCACCAGCCCAGCAGGCAGCTCAGGCAGCAGATTGAGGGCAGAGAAGGAAGAGGGAGGTGCTGGGGTGAGACTCGTGGTCTGGGGAGTGAGGATGGAGAGGGAACAGGGAGCCTGGGGAAGGCTGAGGGGCTGACCTGCCCCTCTGGCAGGCGAAGGGCGGCTGAGTCAGGCGGTTTTGAGGGAGAGCTGCCTCCAAAGGTGACAAATTGAGGTGTGACCTCTCGGTACAAGCACGAACCAGGCTGGGGTGCTACCAAGGTCCCTCTGGGACTCCCTTTCAGGTGGCTCTGTCACTGCATCTCCATCCCAGCGGTGCTCAGGTGGTCAATTGGTGGTCACGGGGACAGGCAGTGCCTGCTGGCAAAATATCCCTCTCCGTGCACACGTACACAGCTCTTAAAATTCAACGAGCACTAAATGAAATTGATTTTATGGCAAGATGCTCCCCTCGGCCTGGGAGCCCGTGGTTTGCACCCTCAGAGGGTGAGTATTGATGATGCCCATCAATCACAGCATCATGGAATGCGCTGAGTTGGAAGGGGCCCATCAGGCTCATCAAGTCCAGCTCCTGGCCCTGCACAGGACACCCCAAGGATCCCACCAAGAGCGTTGTCCAAGCACGTGTTATCTCCCAGACCAGTGTGGGGATGTGTTGGAAGAAACCTCGCTGCATTTCCGCTCCTGGGCCACCTCCCTCGTCCCATCAGGCACGGAAATCAGGGTCGGGGAGCCACAGGCAGCCGTGGCTTCAGAGCACGGTGCCGAGCAGCATCCCTGCCTGCCTGGAAAAGTGACAGTGGCTGCGAGCAGGCAGGTCAGTGGATGCATTAGGCTGCACTCAGAGAGAAAGCAGATTGCAGAAAAGTGCACTTCCAGGCAGTTTGGACTTAAACAGGAGAAATGGAATTAGGTCAGTAATTATTTAAATTAATTTTACGTCCTTTGCAGCAGGGCAGACTGCAGTAGCCCTGCCACTCTTACAAATGAATGGTAATTTGCTAGGAAAAAAGAGACATATTAATGATGTCAGCCTTCGTTTTGGAAGTAATTGAGGCAGCAGCTTAAAGAAATCAATGTTACACAGCTAGTAAGCACTATGTTTTTGTTCATATTAACCAATTCCAAGAGATTATGGATTTTTTTCCCTCTCAGCATACAATAGCAGTTCTGAATTACCTATTATTTTGAGCAGGTAAATGAAAGATCTTTTCATGCATTGCTGTAGTAAATATTCAGGATTCTTTCCTGTACTCCAATTGCACAGCCTTGCTAAATGTCCTCTATTAACAGTCATGCAAAGCTGAATAAAAGAGTTGCTCTGCCAAGCAATTTGCTTTAAGGTATCCCCCCTTGTTCCTTTTCTTCCTGAGAAGAATTATTGTTCAGCTATCAGGAGGATGCACAGAGAATGTGCAGATGAGCACACAGACACTCTGGTTCTTAATTGTTGTAATTAGTTGCAGTTTCGATCACCAGACCTTGATTTTTGCCTGCATTTCATTATGAATCCCATCCATTCCTCCTCAGATAATGAAAATCAGACACTGCAACACAGGGTTCTCTTCCCTTTCTGGTGCTTTGGGGGAAACAATTTTTGTTTATAGTGAAGAAGGATTTTGCACGTTGCAAATGCTCGGCGTTTGAACATTCCAGCAGGTGTAAACATCCCTCCCTGTCTGGTTTGCCAGCGCTGCTGCTGTTGCCATTCCTGCCCACTCTTCAGGAGCACAAATTCCTGGCTGTTGCTCCTTTTGCAGGTGTACTTATGCAGAAACACCTTTATCTGGTGAGAGGAACATATGGTTTGGGCAGTTTTAATGAGAGGAGAAGGACTGTGCTCCAGTAGGGAGCTCACCTCCCCTTTTCCTCTTATTTTTGCTTTGGAAAGCCAAACCCCGCTCCCAGCGTGGGATCTCCATGAAGCGCTGGGCTTGTGTCTCTAGCTGGAATTTCAGCCTGCTGTGCAGAATGTGGGTCACCTACTTAGGTTTCAAAGAGCCTTGCTACAGCACCTTGAAGTCTTAAATGAGAACCATGGTTTTCTATATTTGGTGCCTCTTTTTTTTTCCTACATTTTTAAGAAACCTTAAAAATGAATGTTTCCCCAGATAATTGAGGCTGCTTCATCTTACTGCCGGTATGTAAGGACTAGGGTAGGCATACTTAGATGTCTATTCCTTATCAATCAAAGCAGTTAATTTCTTCAGCAGTAGCTTGAGATAAAGCATCCTTTCACCTCCACTATCCCCAGAAACCGGACAGGAGCTGTGGGGAGTAAATACCACAGGTCTGAGCCCATGGGGGGAATAACTGCTGGCAGAAAAAGATTTGCCATTGAAAGTAACTTCTCACTGAGAAACACACTGATGGTTTTACTGCAAGTTCACTGTCCTAATGCCAGGACACACCTTGCCATTTGCTCAGGGGATTGCAGGCTGGAGCAGGCGATGCGGCTCTGTGGAGGATCCATAGCTGGAGGATCGTGGCAGGGATGAGTGGGATGAGTGGGATGAGTGGGATGAGTGGCTGGCGTGGTGCAGGCAGCACGCGGGCTCACTGCACAGCCCTGCAGCAGCAACCACCACCACTGCCAGAGCCCCCAGCTCTCCTCAGGATTTACCTGGGTACCAGTGTGTGATTACTGTCAAATGATTAGCCCCGGTTGTTTTCGTTGACAATACAGAGCAGGGGTTCATTGTTCCCGAAGTTAAATTCAGAAGCAAGCTATTAAACAGAGTATTTATCTTCCCACTGAGCAAAATGCTGCGTTTAGTACAACTCCTTTTTCTTCAAAGGTCAGATTTACATAGCGAGCAGCAGAGGCTGTGATGGCGTGGGGGGCAGGTGCTGGCAGGAGCAGTTACAAAACTGTTCCAGCAGGAGATAAACGAGCACTGACTTCCTGCTGCCCGGTGGAAGTCAGGTCATAGAAACCCTGGAAGATAAGTTATCTCAGGCAGTCAAGATAAATCTGCATGGTTCCCTCCCTCCACAGATGAGGGGGTGATGCTGAGACAGCTGAATTGAAGTCCAAGCCCCACTGCAGCTTCAAATCAGCGGAAACACAGTTTTTAAGAGAGGATATTCTGCTTGGTAAAACACTTCAATTGCAATCTTAGTACAGATATGTTGAGTGATCCCTTCCTTCCTTTTGTAATTTCTGTTCTTCATTTTCTCTTCCCTGAAGTACTTTTCTTTTCCTTGAGTAATTGTCAACAAGCTTTTTGGCCACAGAGCAAATATTTCTGGCCTTAGCCAAGATATATTTAACTGCTATAATCCAACCCTGTGAATATAAATATACAGTTTGGGTTAGTTGTTCCTGAGCACGGATGGATGGGTGGCCCTTGTGAGTCAGGCACAGCAGAGAGATACAAAAATGCTGTCTTAGAGTAAAGTAATCCCAACTTCATGGACAGATCAGGTGGCCATCAACAGAGAAAGCTGGGACAGATTGTCAAGTAGCAACATGTCAGCCTTATAGTGTGGTTATTTGGTGTAATTCCATGGTTAACAGCCAGTCCCAGATAATTAATCAAAAACATCTCGAGACCTTATTGCTGTTCCATGTTCCCCTACTTCTCCTTCCTCAAACAGAGCTCCTTGCTCTGTTCCTCCCTCCCTCCTGTCATCCCCAGAGCTGTCTCCTGTCCTCCTGACTCACCATCTCCCACTGGCAGTGCCCCATCTCCACCGGGCTGCTGGTTTGGACTGGGGGATGTCCCAGTGACGTGCAGGGCTGCGTGCTGCAGGGCATCACTGCCACACAAATCCACCACTTACCTTCCCGTGGCAGGCAGAAAATCACCTCCCGCCAGTCCCAACCCTTCCTGCCTCATTTACACGGAGCCTGCCCAGAGGGAGAGGAGCTCAGAAACAATATTTGAATTTAGAGGCCTTGCGGGGAATTAGAAAGCAATGTGACTTCTCAGCTTCATGCATTACCACGAGGAAAGGGCGAAATCTTCCTCTCATGACATTTTATGTACATAAAGCAATGTCAAAAGAGTTGTAGCACACTGACAAGAGCAGCAGAGTGCTCCTATTCCTGTTCACAGTCTGGCGTTGGTGGGCTTTGGGCATGAGCTGCTCTCTCTCACCTTCAGTGAATTCCCGTGGGCAGGGTGTTCCTGTAAGGAGGTGGGTGTTCCTGCTGGCACAGAAATATGTGGTGGCAGTTTTGGGGAGGTTTTAAGGTAACACACGGTCCAGAACCTGCTGCAGATTCTTTTTTCTGTGGTTGTTGGAGTAACGTGAGGTGTGGAGGAAGGAATTTGTGTTTGGGATGTGTGCTGACAGCGTTTCGTCCGTGCTATTTCCACCTTCCACGCACACCCCCACAGGACTCTTGATGGTAAATAATTCTCCTTGCAAAAACTGCCAGTTCTTCTCATACCAGCAAGGAAATGAATGAAATGTTCTCTGTTCTTCAAGAAACGAGCCAAGATTTTGAGAAGTGACTTAATTTTGGGCACATGCCACTTGTTCAGCTGTGGGATTTGGGGTTCCAGCCTGGGGTAACAAATAGCTCCCAAGGAATGTATCAGTCTGGGAAGACAAAAGGAGAAAGGACAGGATTAAAAAAAATGGGCTTGGGGAATATAAATAGAGTGGAAAAAGTCACAAAAAGCTTAGCACAGGGCGTGATCCCAGCCACTGAAATGAATGTCTTTCTAGTGGTTTCAGTGGAGGAAAACTATGTGTGGTAACAAGGGTTTGGATTTATTTCTGCTCCTACATACACCAGTGCTTTTATGAATTCTCAATACTGATTTAAGGGTAGGCTTTAAAGCTCTTTTCCTTTCTTCGCCAGCCAACAACATCTGCTTCTATGGGGAATGCTCCTACTACTGCTCAACAGAGCACGCCCTGTGTGGAAAACCAGACCAGATCGAAGGGTCTCTGGCTGCTTTCCTGCCTGATTTGTCATTAGCAAAAAGGAAAACCTGGAGAAACCCTTGGAGACGTTCCTACCACAAGCGCAAGAAAGCAGAGTGAGTAGTGGTGAGCAAAGCTGCACAGGGAAATAACCCAGCCCCTGGCCTCAGGAGAGCAGCTGGGTTTCCCCAGCCCCGGGAAGGGACAGGGCTCTCCACGTGCCAGGAGCCCCAGCTGATGGTCCTGGACCCAAAAGGACCTTCAGTGGCATAATTCCCTCACGGGACAGACACCTCCACTGGCACTGGCAGGATGCAACGGGACCTAAGTCCTGTCAGAGGGAGGAAGATTCGCTGCTCTCAGCAGCCCTAAACAAGTCTCAGATGTTTCCACCATATGACTGATGGTGCAGCTCGTCTCCTAAATCCTGAAGCTACTGGCCAGATAGTTTTCAGTCTTGTGATTTTCTTCCTTTTTCATCAGTCACAGTCTTCCTTGCTTGCCTGCATTGCTGGAAGCAGGCTGAGGAATGTGCTGCCTCTACCTGACCCTGCCCTCAATCCAACACGATACAAGTAGATCTTTGCAAAATAACTTTTTTTTTTGTCATTTTCAGTGAGCTTTGTATGTCAAATAAAATATCAAAATATTGCCTTTTCCAGATGGGAAGTTGATCCAGATTACTGTGAAGAGGTTAAACAAACACCCCCATACGACAGTGGGACCAGAATTCTGGATATAATGGATATGACAGTTTTTGATTTCCTAATGGGTATGTTTCATCTCTTTCAAAAATTAAATGCAACATTTAATTAAAATAAGAACCATTTCTTTCTGCACTGCTCTGCATAGCTCAGCAGTTTGCTAAAGCGTGGCTGAAGCTGCCTTTACTGTATGTGCTGTTCTAGATGATTATGAGCAAATGCAGATTTACATGGTTATGTAGTCCCATCAGTGCAGATTAAAGGAACAAAGATGTTCAGAAATGCGGAGTGGTGATGAATGCAGGTCAGGCCAGTCTCCTTCACAACAGTGAAGGGCTTCACAGTTTGCTTTAGTGAGTGCTTTACCTCTGTAATTTATGGCTCCTGGATGCACATGCAAGGACTGCTCATTACTGGTGCTTTGTTTTCATCCTGCAGGAGTGTTCTCTGCTGCTTCTCTATGAAATGTCAGGGTTTGGGGGGGAAAGAGGCACTGCTTTGTCACAAAGGCAGCTGTGGATTGTATCAGGATTTTTTCTGTTTATGTAGCCTGACCGCAATAAAATAATTATTTACAAACAGGTAATAGTGACCCATTCCAAGCCTAACTCATTCTCATATGAAACCTTTCCTGCTGCAGTGAATACACCTCTAAGGTGCCAACCTACGTCCTTGATCCTTGGGCACGTGCCAGCATGGACACATCCTGTGCCATTGCCCCCACTGAGGTTTCTGCAATAGGCTGCAGCAGGAGAGGCCAAGTGACGGCTCAGGAGCCAAACGTGGCACCTATAAGTACCTCGAGACCCCTGCCATGGAGACCAAGTTCATAGCTGGGCAGCAATCCTCTGCACACTGACCTGGAAAAGCAGCTCACACAGGGAGAGCTGGCGCAGATCAGCACCACCCTGATCCCCAGCTTGGAGCCACGGCACTGCTCTGGCTTCCCAGGCAGCCGGCGACTGGGGCAAAGCTTGTATTAGAGGAAAACCGGGGTGTTTGTGGTTCAGAAAGTCGAACGCAGTATTAACAAAGTGATCAGGATTGACACCCCTGCTCGGAGCAGGCATTATCTCCTGAAAAGGCTGAGCTAAGCCTCACCCATGGCACGTGTACCCTGTCTGCTTCAGACACCCTGCTGAGCCCAGGCTGCAGCAGCAGGGCTCGCTGCCACCAGGGCAGGAAGCTCTGGTGCCTTAGGACACAGCCAGCCTCCAGGTGACCAGGCTCCCCACACAGCTGATGCCTCTGTGCTGGAGAGGGATTTCCTTGCTGGAGGCTGGGAAGATTGGCTTTGTCTTCTGATGGGCCCTCAGAGCTTAAGTATAAAAGCCACAGAGAGATTGAAAAGCTGCCGGAGGCCTAACAGCCCTTCCAGTATCACACACGTTGGGGTGTCCACGGTAGGAGCAAATGAGCTCAGGAGATTCATTGCTTTCTCTGCTCTGCCCAGCTAGTGTTTTTGTGGAATTTTACACTGCCCTGACTTGCAGGCTCCAGCCAGAGTGAGAATGGCCTTTTTTCTCCTCTTTGTTCCATAGGTAACATGGATCGACATCACTACGAAACCTTTGAGAAGTTTGGAAACGAAACTTTTATTATCCACTTAGATAATGGAAGAGGGTAAATACCTTTAATAATCTTTCTGGGGTTAAAGGAAAAAGAAAAAAGTCACTCTTTAAAACAGCCTTTGTTACATTCTTGCTCTTTCCTTTAAATAGGTTTGGGAAATACTCCCATGATGAACTTTCCATATTGGTGCCTTTAAACCAGTGCTGCAGGTACGTTTTCCCTCTGGAGGTGTTTCCTGGTTTACAGTTGTTTCCACTAACAGGACTGAAAGTGTTCAAGTGAATCTTTCATTGCACACTGTGGAGAGGAGGAGATGGTGTGATCCTGCCCAGCTAGCAGAATCAGGATCTGTCGGGATCAGAACCTTGCAGGAACGCGGCCGTGAGCTGTTGGGGGAGAGGCTTTAAGACAAAATACACATCCCTTGGAAGTCAAGTGACAAAATCCCAGCTTGTTCAAGTGCTTCTCAGCAGCTTTCCTTGGTGCCCGTGGCCAGGGTTTTGAGAGGGCCAGGTGACATTTGGGGTTTCAGTTCTGTAGGGTGAGCTCTGCGTCCGCGGGGGCTCTGGGCAGCCCTGCAAGGTTGAGCCTGAGGAGCCTCTGCTGCTGTCACACGTGTCCCTGCCCCGTGCCACGTTTGTCACACGTGTCATTGCCAAGATGGACGTGGCCCTCTGAATGCTGCCCCAGCTCCAGTTGGTGCCTTTCCAGGCGAGGGACGCGAGGGCTGCCTGCACTGCCCCACGGATCTGTGCTCCAAAACCTCTGCACCTCTCAGGGCCCCCAAAGATCGGTGGCCAGGTGACGATGCCAGCTGCAATAAATACTAAAATACTAATTAGAAATGCTAATTCGCCTTTTTTTTCTTTCCCTCCATTTTTCTCTTAGAATCAGGAAGTCTACCTATCTGCGATTACAGTTGCTAGCCAAGGAGGAATACAAACTCAGTCTCCTGATGAAAGAATCTTTGCTAAAGGATAAAATAGCTCCAATCCTCTACCAGCCTCACTTGGAGGCGATGGACAGGCGGCTGCGGATTGTCCTCAAGGCCATCAGTGACTGCATAGAGAAGGATGGTTATGACAACGTGGTTGAAAATGACTTTAACACGGATGTTAACACTGTTACGACCGAGAGGTAGTGAAATGGCAAGACTACGTTTTTACCAGCCGAGTCAAGAAGATTCAAAGAGGAAAAAGAAAAAAAACAAAAACATAAAAATAAGTCTTGCAAAAGACTGTGTATGCCACTTTGTGAATTCAGTGAATTCAGAAATGAGATACAATTGTTCCCAAAGTAGGTAAAGTGTAGACTCTGCAAAGGATTAGTTCATTAAGAAAAATAAGTCTAATGTGATGCTTTTCATTAGTTCCTGAAGAGAGATTGTGAAAAGATTCAGAAAATACTCAATCATTGACAGACAACAGTCTGATAGCAAAACACCTCCTGTCCTTTTTGTATAGAAAGGAGGCCTTTACTTAATATTTTGTATTTATATATGGCATATCTATGAAACCCCAGACCTACCTTCCAAATTTAACGGAGAGGGACAGCATAGTTTTGTGACTCACACTTTATTTGTGGTGACAGTCCACTTAGTATTTTGTGTTAACCCTTTAAGTGCTCTAATCCACTGTATCTTATTTAAATTGAATGCTTATTTTCCCCCCAGCTACTCAGCATTTAAAGGGTTAAGGCAGTATGAACTTTTAAGGCAAAAAATAATAATAATAATTATGATAATAATGATAATAAATACAGGGGTTACCAGAAGGGAATTTCACTAATTGTGCTTTGACAGGAATACTTGAATGTTGGTTTTACAAAGTGATGTAAAATGACAAGTTGTACTATTTGTCCATAAGGAGGTGGCAGCTCTTATCTTTCTAGACTATCATAGCCGAGCTGCTACTTTTCAATTTTGCTTTTGATAGTTTTGTGTAAATATATACATATATGGGTAAAAAGCTGCTTTCAGCAGCTCTAGGCTTACTTTTGCAGCATTTTTGTGGAATTGTTTGCAACGTGGTAAAAGTGCAATAAAGATATGCAAAATGTGTAGCCATCTTGTCTGAGTGGATTCATTCATCTTGTTCAGAGCAAAGCTCTGCGCACCAGCCAGGCGTCCCAGAAGTGGCTGTTTAAATTGTCATCCCCTTTTGTAGCAGCAGCAAATGGAGCTGGAGCAGGGAATTGGTGATTAACACACCCTGCAAGGCCGATAAGGGCTGGGGTGTTGAAAAAGGCTAATCTTTCCCATAAAAGCATTGTTTTGACTCTCATTTCAGCATCCCTTCCTCTTGCCATGAAAGCTGTAGAAACAAACTGTGGAGCAACACCTCTCAAAGACTGTGCCTTGACACACTGCCCAGAGGGTTTAGAAACATCAGTGCCTCTGACTTGGGCTGCAAAACCCTTGCACAGCCCAGAAAATCTCAGCCTAGATTAGCTGGAAACATGATATTCTTATCCAAATAGTTTTGAATCATGCTCAGCTGCATTCATTTCAGATGTGTGGAGACTTTCAGCCCAAAAGCGAGCTATAAATTGAACACGTGGCTGTATTTGACTTGTGAAAACACGGTGTGGTACAGCAGGAATCTCTCATCACTCCTCTGGGTAAAGGGAGAATTTATTATGACAATGTTCATCACAACTGTAATTTAAAGCTGCCGTTTGTTTCATTTGATGTCTTTTTTTCTCAGGGATTCATACCCATATACTTTAAAAGCCAGGTACACTAAAATGTAGGCATTTCAGCATATTAAAATTATGAATGAGAGAAAAAGCTGCTATATGGGCTCATTCACTTCTTAGGTTGACATATTATCACTTTAAAAACTTGTCTTTTATATTTTATTGCCCATTTTGAATTCCCATGGCTCTCACATGCATGGCATACAAAGACAACAGAATATCTCAAATTGTACCACTGTGCATGAACTTGGAAAATTTCTGGTTTATCCCGTGGCTCTTTTTCACTTTTGAAGACCCACCCATGATAACAAGGATTCCTCTGCAACACAGCACTGGAACTGCAGTGCTCTCTCCCCATTAGCCAAAAAAAAAAAAAAAAAAAAAAAAAAAAAAAAAAAAAAAAAAAAAAACACAAAAAAAAAAACCAGATAATAANCAAAAAAACCCCAAAACCAAAACACGAGATTATAAAAAGATGAAATAGGTGGTATTATCCTTGGTCTATCTTCATGCCTGGCTATGGTTTTCCTGCAGGAGCAGGTTCTTCTCACTATGAAATTGTGCCAGGACAGCAGAGGAGCTATAAAATCACCTTCCCAGAGCAGCTCTGCTTTCTGCTTCCAGGGCCAGCTCAGCAAACCTGGTTTGCTTTTGGAAAGTAGCACTCGGCAGCCTCTTAGCTCAGAGAGGAGCAGATCAGTGAAGGTCTTGGCCCTTGAGAGGCTGGGTGTAGGTGAGGAGCTCCTGGCAGGGTGGTTCAAGCTGAAGGTCTCTGCAGAAGGCTGCATGGTGATGTCAGGGAGATGAACTTACTGTTATGGGTCTGATTCTGAATTTCTATAAGCAAAATAAGTAACGTTTTTATAGATTAAGTGTTGTTTAGTGTGGAATAAGTAGTGTTTGTACAGAGTACAAAGAACGAAAGGTCGTTAATCCTTGCCACATTGTAAAGAGTTCTGAAGGTCTCCAGTTCCCTTCTTCTCCTGGACTCTGATGCTTCCCCTCATAAACTCTTGGCTACAGCTTTCTAGACTTATAAAACTTCTTCTCATTTCCAGTCTTAAATCAAGCATACAGAGAAGCTGAAGGGGAGGCTTTTCTTTGGCATGAGACCTGCACTTACCTTGGAAGAAGGGAGACACTGGCTCACGTGCTGCAGAGGTTTCCCCTCCTCCGTGCCTCTGATGAGAAACTGGGGTGAATTAGCCCCACACGGGCAGTGCGAGTCTGGACACACTGCCGGGTGCTCAGGAGGGGAGGGATGGCGAGAGCAGAGTCCAGGCCCCACCTGTGGTCAGGGTAGCTGAGGACACGGCTGATCTGAGGGATATTGCAGGGGTGGGAGGGATGGTTAATTAAACAGGCTGTGGAGTTGCTTCTCGCTATCTACCAGGAAGCTCCGGTGTGTTTGCATTCCCGCTGCCAGGCAGCTGGAGCTTTGACTCATGTTCATTTTCGAGGTTTTTGGGAAGGGAGAAGAATTATTGCCTTGTTCTGCTATCCTTTTTTGTGTGGGCAGGGGTGAGTTGGCACAAGAGACGGGAAACTGGAGCCAGGGAGTGAACTTGTGGCTCTGCCTCTCAGTTCTTGGGGTAACACAGCCCTGAGGATGGCTCTGTACAGCCCAGGCAGGGGCAAACCCCCACTTTTGGGGTGCATCTGCATTGCCCCAACACATAGCTGGTCTGAATTCCTTCTGGAAACCTCGTGGGTTTGCCTTTAGGCAGAGGGTGTTGCCATGTGAGCCCGTGGCTCTGAAAAGGCTGTCATCGTGTGTTTGGTCAGTAATCCAGGAACTGAGGAGGATTAGTGTGACATGGTGTAACATCTCTTTAGGAGTCCTACATATTTACCAGGCAAAAAGATTTGCTCTAGGAAGATAAATAAATGTCAGAATTCAATTGCTTTGTGTCTGGATCTCAAAAGTGGGTGTAGCAGCAGGGCCCAGACAATTAACACACTGAGAAATCTGTGGTAGCCTGTCAGGGGCATAATGCGTTCAGCACAATAAATACAGTATGCACAATAAATAACAGATAAAAATAGATAATATATTTCTAAAAGCACCTAATTACAACGGTATCTGACAGCACAGAATAGCTTACCGTATTCTCCTGAGTAATTCAGAGGAGAGCCTCATTTGTTTTTGTGGTTTTCCTGTTATTTAAGCATCAAAGGGAAACTGAAGGCAAAAAGCTCTCATTGTTTGAAGTGGGTATCACTGTTGTGATCAGCAGAGCCCGTGGTGTATACACCAGCTGGGAGCCTGGAGCAGATTGCAGTGTAAGCAGCAGCAGGATGTGTTGTGTAGGAGGAGGGAAACTGGGATTGCAGCCTGACTGCTGCCCTTGGGCACTGAACTGAAAGTGAACTTGTCTTATGTGGGCGTCACAGGGAGGAGCATCCACTGGGACTTCTGGTTCCATGCAGTGGGCCTGCACCTGGAGTAGGTCTGAGGGGGACGTCCTGCCACCTTCCACGGCAGCGATGGCTTCGTCCCCTTCGTCCCCTTCGTCCCCTTGGCACATCCAGGCTGCACCTAAGGACTCCAGTGACCCCACACTGAAAGTGCTGAGTTTCCATCTTGGAGCTGGACACACACACTAGAGCGTGGATAATTTGCATCCTGAGGGAGAGAGCTTTTCTTCTATCACTGAATGTATAGCCACAAAGTTCATTTTCCAGAAATTATTCCCGCTATCAGTTGTTTCTACGGAGTTTCTTGCCAGTGGTTGTTTACTGAAGTGTTTGGGGCTCAACATGCAGAAATAAGTGCTCTCAATGAAAATTCTTTTGAAACTAAATTGAGCATTTGAAGGAAATTTTGAGTGTTGTGGGACGAGTTTTCACATGGAGTTTCAAGTTATTACCAGTTGGAATCTGCTGGATTTCTTGAGAATAATATTTTTATGCTCAAAGTCATTCATAGGTAGCCTCCAGCCACAACTCTCTCTGACCAGATCAAATTCAATTATCTGCTCCCTTCTACATTTGCATCAGTAAAGTACCACTGCAATTCTTTGGGGGGCTGTCTAGAAAAAAAATTAAAAGCCATTCAATTTGGTGGGTCAAAAGACTTGAGAATTGAGGTCAGACCAGTTCTGGCCGTGGTTAGGAACGAAGCATCAGCAAAAAGGAGGCTGTTGGTTTGGCAGTACCAACTCCTCTTCCTCCAATGCAAGGGCAGAGCAAAGATTTGTGTCTAGAAAAGAGCTGCTGGAATACCTGCTGCTCCACCTTTTTAGGCATGTTAAACATTTCCCAAGGTTTTCCATTTATGCAAGTTGGTTGTGATTATGATGACCAACTAAGGGGGTTTTGAGCAGGATGGGGGGAATGCTCACATTTGTATCCAATCTTCTCTGTGAGGATTTAGGTGCTGGGAGATCAGCTCCTCTCTTCCAAATGACCTTACTGCACAATCAGCCCCGTCCCCTGTCACAAGTAACTCGTGTCATGCCTTGAGTCTTGCTCAGGTATGGGCCCAAACCCAGCAGCTTGCAGATGGAATTGGCAGCTGGAACCAAAGCAGAACATCTCCAAACTGGAGATGTCAGATCAGAGCACTCTCCACTCCTATGAACGTGGGAATCTGGGTCACGTTGTGCCTTGGCCACAGTAACGAGTAGCACTCGGATCTCATCATAAATTCCTCTGACACTTCTTCTGGAAAGGCGCTGACTGACAGACACAGGCACAAAACCACCTACCACGTGCGCTGGTTGACCTTGACATAACTTAAAAACACATCCCAGGGTGACTTTTAGGACAGACAGTTTAAAATCCCAACCCCCCAGGTGCTGGGGCTGTGCTAACACCAGCCATGTGTCACTCCAGAGGTGGTGCTGGGGTCTGCTGGAAGGCGCTCGCCGTGCTGGCTGGAGCACCTGGCTGCCTGCAGAAGCTGCCATAAATCAAGGCAGGACAACGACCTGCCTGCACCTCCCGGATCCTCACGCACACAGAAATGAGAAATGAGATCTAAAGCTGTCGGTGAAATGTAAGGAAGACCAAGCTGGGTGAAAGAAACAACCCAGAATGACAGAGGCAAGCTGATGGTCAAACCTGCTCTTGTAAACACCAATACCTAAGCCAGGAGCAGCACTTGCTGCTCTGATCACAGGCTGAGCCTTGGAGATGGAGGGCAAACATGATTTTTAAACAGCAAATGAGGCTATCCAAAATTGCAAACACCTTTCCTCGTAGCTTTTCCTGGTAGTCCTTCACCATAACAATTTATGCACCGGGAATCTTTGCCACAAGCAGCATTTATGAATAGCAGTGATAAAAGGCATTTCTTGTTCATCCACTGAATGAAGTTTGCATTGTTTTCTAGACCAAATCAGAGCCCTTTCTGCTGATTTTTAAGCAACTCCTTCCTAATCACTGAAGCCAGCGACAGTTTTGCAGATGCAAAATTTAGGTGCATTATCTTCTTTCACTGCCCCATTTACAGATGAATGGTCTCTCTGACATTCCCATGGCTTTCTTAGTTATAAGCTTTAATAATTTATTATTATTGTTTATCTTTTCTCTCTATTTCTATTCTAGATGTTTGCTTCACTGATTTGCACTGGATTTCCATTTTTAATGGTTGTGGTTTTTGCCTGAATAAACACCAACATTCATTATTTATAACTTGAGGCATCTATAGCCAACTCTTTGCATTGTAATTAGGGCTTTTTTTAATTGCTGGCAGTGAACTTCAGTCTCCCCTGTTTGCAGCAATTTTCCTTACATTGGTTGTGCCATCAGAGCCCTCACTTTGTGATGTCTGGCAGACTGAAATAGGAGCTTGTGTGATAATCCCTGGCAGTGCTCCAGGCCAGGTTGGATGGGACTTTGGGAACCTGGTCTAGGGCAAGGTGGTCTACGGACATTGGAGTGAGATTATCTTGGACATCCTTTCCAACCCAAACGATTCTAGGATTCTGTAGTTCCTGTGAAATCACTTATTCCTTCTGAAATTTGTCAGGAGGGACTGTCAGTGTTGCTGGCACAAGAAACCCCCTCATCCGGTGCAAGGAAAAAACCCAATCTCACTGATCCAGTACCTACAGATCCTCCTGACTCCAGCTGATGTCTTTGCACTTGCCCTGAACCTGATGTTTTGAACTTCCAGCACTGCCCAAACACCAGAGGGGCTGCGTGGGGCGTTCCCCCTGATTCCTTGCTGTCCTGAAGGCTCTAACAGCTCTTCAGAGCAGGGTGAGCAAGAGGAGCCTGCTGGTAGTCTTCAGGCTTGATGCAGGAAGTGGAAGGAAGCTCTTCTTTCTGGTGAAGCCCAGATAAGGTTAGAAAACATGTCATGACTCGTGTTTCAGTGACAGTCGAGTTCTGGAACAGGCTGTCCAGGCCAGTGGCTGAGTCACCATCCCCGGAGGGATTTAATGATGTGGCTCTGAGGCACATGATTTAGTGGTGGAGTGGAGTTGGCAGTGCTGGATCAATGGTTGGGCTCGATGATCTGAGAGCTCTTTTCCAACCTAAACATTCCTATGATTCTATAGCTCTAGTGGAAAAGTTGGGTTTGTAGTGTTCAGGATGTGTGGTGCCAACAGTGCATTTTTTCACCTCTTAAAGAGGCTGTGGCAGAGCCATCCCGTGAAGCCTGAAATTGGGGATATTTTCCTGTTACAGGACCCAGTCTAGTGAAGTTAATGGAAACCTTCCCAGCTGTTTCAATTTTCTTCAGATCCAGCCTAGAGCAGCTGCAGAGATACAGAGCTGCTCACCTGAGCTTCTGAGAAACACCCTGGAAACAGGGATGCTAAAAATTAAAAGTGTTGTACAAGTGTTTTATTTGACCTGGAGGCAGTATATCTGATTAAAGAGTAACCCCTTACCTGTTTACCTGGGGTTCAGTTTTGCAACAGGAGAAAGCAGATGTTCCCTACTGAGCAGGAAGGGTAAGAAGTCAGAACTAAAATATATGGACTACACCATCCTGTGCAGTCTGCAAACCAGCTGGCAAGGCTGCTGCATATTTATGAGAGCATCTCATACTCCTCACCCTTATTAGAGCATCCTACCTCAAGCCTGTGGTGGCTGATTGGCTTTTTGAGAGGTTCAGACACTTTTTTTTACCAGGTCTCCACACTTTGCACCCCAGGCTGAGTGATTCCAGCGTGGAGTGCTGGCAGTTTTCAGGGATGTTGCCTGTCTAAGAGCATCCCACAGCAGCCTGAGAGCGCTTTGCAGTCCGCTCTGTTGCTAGAAGTGATGGTGAACTGAGTGGTTAGACACTGCTGCAGCCAGGCAATAAACTTCTTAATCATTCAAACCTTCAAGCCCCTTTGCAGTGATTCAATTAAACCAGCACAACATGGAGCTGTGGGTTGTCTGTGCTCCTTGGCCGTCCGAGGCACCTTCAGAGCAAAGCTGTAGGGACACCAGGAACGGTGGTTTCCCACTGCCACAAAGGCTATGGCAGCTGCCTGGGATAATTCAGAACCCAAATAAGTTTCTAAACTTATGTAAAACAAGGAAATATGCTTAAATAGGAGCACTACTTAAATAAAGTCAGCGATGCACCAATGTCAGTGAGTTTTAAAGAGCAGCTCCTACTTCCACAGCTTCTGTGCTGCATCAGCACGCTTGGCACATCCTGCTCCCCTGTTCCCAGGCACACGTGGGTGTCCAGCTTTGGCTGGAAGTGAAGTCAGTAGAAGGACTACAGCAATTATTCTGGTTATGAATCACACCTTCTTACCAGCGTCACTTGAAGGAAAATATCGTCTCTGTCAACCTGTTAGCAAGGCTGGTGGTGCAAGCACGTCAAAGCCCAAGAGCTGGTGATATTTTTACTGGAAACTGTTTAATCACAGCCTTCGGGGGTGCAGGTGCACACCCTGCAGCTGCGGAGCACTTCTGTGGGAGTTAGAGGGGTCACTTACCACGGACCTAAGCCCTGCTGCAGGAATACCCTGTAGGTGCTCTCCTGATGGGCTTCTAGCACCAGAGTTACTCCGGGAACTAATATATTCTTAGTTCTATCCTCTGAGT
Source organism: Mystacornis crossleyi (assembly GCA_013400655.1). Lineage (NCBI taxonomy): Eukaryota > Metazoa > Chordata > Aves > Passeriformes > Timaliidae > Mystacornis > Mystacornis crossleyi. Next base: position 42,582 of record VYZQ01023926.1, read on the forward strand.
CATTAAAGGGGGAAATAAAAGCTCATTATTTGGTCCACTTGAGCAAGAAAAGTTGCTTTCCTTTGAGGGAAGGATCATGCCTGAGCTCCGGATACACCCTGGAGTGGAGGCTGGTCAAGGCTGTCCACGTCTACCCCAGTGCTTCGGACTCTGCTCGGTGTATGAAACCATGACATGGCAAAATGTATTTGGAAGCACAGCTGATGGCCCCTTCCCTTGCTGCAGCAGGGATCTGGGGGTGACTGGATAAGCTCCCTCCCCTGCGTTTCTCGAGGCATCTGTCCAAAAGCATTTTTCTCTCTCTCTTTCTTTTGGGGATGTACTGTGGGGAGCTGCATCTTCCTCTTTCTCTGCAACATGTTCTAATTTATAGGATGAGATTTGTGATAATTGAGTTCAGAGCTGAATGCTGAGCCTTCTCCATATCCCCTGGGGTTTTCCTGGGAACAAGATGGATTGCCCAGTATGCTTCATGCAAAAAAAAAAATAATGAATGAATAAATAAATACATGAATAACAACATGCCTCATTTTGCCTGTATCTTAGCGAGAGGGAAAGCTAATTCTTTAAGTATCAGGAATGTGCTCATTATGCAAAAATGACAGAGAAGATGCACATATTCAAAATAAGTATATTAAAAATCCCATTTTAGCTCCTGGAGGACAAGTGCGAGTGCAAAATTGGGTGCAATTATATTTCTCTTCCCACCTATGGTGTGTTCTCATTTGAATATGTATTTGTTTGAGCTGGTTGCATCTAGAAGCATGGAGTTTCCTGTGATTGAAAAAGCAAATTATTATCACTACCAGCTTGTGATACTTTACATCAGAGGCTGGTTCCAAGGTTGTCTGAAGTCACTACAAAGGCTCTTTTTGAGTCCAGCTGGCTTGGCATGCAGGCCAGGGCTGGTGTCTCGAGCAGCCAGTGCCAGGCGTGTGTTAACAGCCACACAAAAGAGCAGAGGGCACAATCCAAGCGGGGCTGTTCATCATAACTACCATTTAATCAAAATAAAATGATGAACTGATAATTGGATGTCCTTGCACTGAGTGCCCAGAGCCAGAGCCCGGGGTAGGGTCCCTTTCATACACACAAATGAATCAGACAAGGAGTCTGCTGTGGGCAAAGAGATTAATCTCTGGCATGAGCATGAACAATAGTGGAAATAAGTGTTGCCCATGAGACCATCGCTCTGTGTCCGACTGCAGAAATATGCCTGGTGCTTGCCAGTGAAGGGAGCTGCTCTTCCCTACCCCTGCAGTAGTGTTAACGATTGCTCAAGTTCTGCATGCCCAGATTTATGAACAGGCTCTGATGGGGAAAACCTCACTGGGTTTCTGTAATGCTGAGGCAGCTTCTGTAATGATGTACATGCTTCCTCTTCAGCAACATAGAACGGAGGTGGAGGTACAAGACCAAACCCAGACAAGGACAGGGACATTGGGAAGACACCTGGAGAATGGACCCAGCCAGATGAGGAAGATGGACAAAATTTTCCATGGAAATTTAGCCTCAGGAGTTGTCCTATAGTTTGATTTTTATTTTCAGTTACCAGTAACAGTAGGATTTTTCTCCCTGAGTCCCTATCCCTACACTATCTGGAAAACCCTAACCATTTTTTTCAAACTTAACACAGTTACAAAAAACAGAGTTCCAAAGACCCAAAGTCAAATGAACAGTAAGGAAAAGAGCTTTTCTTTCACAGCAGAAAAATTAATAAGAACAAGAAGATGATGCTGAAAATACTCATTAACAGAGCTGCTTCCTAACACATGGCCCTAAAATATTTTAACTGAAAATTCTGTTAATTCCTGCTCAGCTGTGGTGCCCTGGCACTGCCACTGCTGGGATGTTTGGGCTCCCTCTGGTACCGCCCTGCGTGTCTGACATCTGATCCCGCACCCGCACTAAGCCCTGAGCAGAGCGTGGATTTTGTCTGCGGGTTACCTTTCCCCCACTTTTAACCAGTCCCATATTCTCACTGGAAAGTTCTTAAAATCCTGCATGAACTGGACAATTTGCACAGTGAGAATATTTCTGTTTCACTGTTGAAAATTCGTAAGGGCATTTGTGCACCTGAATCTTATTCATCAGGGGTCTGTATTCTGATGTTTTTTGAATCAGCAAATCAGACCTAAACAGGAATTAGACAAATAATTACCTTCATGGCTCTGTGACTGCATAATCCAAAAAAAAGTAATGAGAAGAAAATCTTCATGTTAGATACTAGCCCATTTTTCTCTTTAAATATGTGCGTGGAAACATGACTGACAATTAGGAGAAAATAAGGATTAGTTCTGAAAAGAAACAAGAATTTACTGGTAGCTATAGTCAAAAAAAAGCAAAATCTTAATTCCATCTCCCTGATCCGGCTGGAGGGGGCAGAGCCTCAGCCCTGCCCTGGCAGGACCAAAGCCACGAGCACCCCGGCTTCCCACAGCCCGCTCCCTCTGCGGGAGCTGCGTGGATCCATCCCCTCTCCTGCATTCCTGCTCCGCCGCAGGCATGGAGCTGCTGCCTGCCTACTCAAGGTGCTGCGTGATACATATCGGCTGAAAATCTGCTTTTCAGGCCTTGCTGAGCCAGGATTAATTGCAGTTTGGCGGTGCAGGCTCCCACTTGGCTCCGTTTTTTCAGTCACGTCTTCTGTGTGTAGTCTGCAGCCAGTGATTTTTTTTTTCTCCAATTTCTTTTGCTGTACCAACAATAATTCTCTTACCTTTTCTCTCTCTCCCTCAAGAAAACGTGTTAATAACTACGTTTTCTGTTAATTATCCCTAAAATAAGTGCAGCTCCATAATTTGAGAGTGGGACGCCTTTAATTTAATAAGAAGGGGAAAGTTAAAAGAAAAAAAGCAGACCAAACAAAATGTAGCATTTTGAATAGTACAGTATTCAGCATCTGTGTCTCTAATTTTATATCTGAAATGAGTGTTGAAGCCAGGGTGGTGGGTACCAGTGAGACCCTACAGCAAGAATGATGGTTAGATATGTGAAGAGAAGAATCTCTGTTAGAATATTCTGGGGTTATCGTAAATATATCCAGAAATAACAGAAGATAAAATTAGCTGCAATTGTTAACAGAGAAACCTGTGTGGAATAGGAAGAAAAAAAAAAAAAACCCTCGTGCTTCTGGGACTATTTTTATTTCCATAAAGAAGACTTTTACAAGACCTTTCATCCTCACCATCATACAAGGGGAAGGTTGTCTGCTTTCCAAGGTTTAATGAGCAACACTTTTGAATACTGCTGTGGACTTAGAGACCTTTTAATGAATACGGTGCCAGTGGAAAGCTGCTGTCGTCCAAGCTGAAAGAAAATATGGCTTAAATAACAGAAAATCCAATGTTCAGGACTGTGCCTGGGAAATACAAGAGCCGAGCCCTGTCACAGGACCATGAGGCTGACACAGACTGCAACTTCAATGTGTTTAATTGGGGCTGGTTCTGCCCCATAAGGTGCCTGATGATTTGGGCCAGGTCCTGTGTTTGGCTACTGCGGGCTGCTGGGTCAAATCCTGCTCTCTCTTGATTTGTACCTGGGCAAAAATCCAGAGGGGATTTGTCAGAGGGGAGAGATCAAGGTGGCAGAAATCTGAACCAGTCTGCTCACCTTATGAAAGGGGGAAAGGAGGAGACAAGAGTGCAGCTGAAATCAGTTTTCTAAAAGAAAATAAGATAGATTTTTTTTTTTTTTGCAATCTATCCTTGATTTCCTTAATTAGCCAGGACCGATGACAGCAACACAAACAGAGAATGGGGCATTCAGCTGGACAAAAAGCAAGATGGACTAAATTTCTAATTAGACCTCCTGTACGAAGACATTTTCTAAAATAGCTAAATATTGTACTTTAATCCATAATTAGGGCAGGATATTGCCCCAGAGGATCATGAAGGTAAGAAGACATAGACAGGGAGGGAGGTTTTTTATAGCTGGGTTTTTTTAAGAGATCGTTAAAATTGTCACTAGAAATTTGCTGAAAAAGACAAGTTTGTGGGCAGAAGAACCACAGAACGAGGAAAAAAATGCCACAGGAAGGAAGAAGAGTAATTCTAAGAGTAAACAGCTACTTTTAGAAAATACCATCTGTCCTGAATATGAATTTGCCATATATTATGACTCAAAAGATTTTTCCATTGAATTCCCAGCTTGGCCTTTGTTCAAAGTCAAAAACCTTAACCTGACTTAGATAAGGTCATATCCCATCATTAATGCACCCCTTCATCTGGAGCCAAGGGTAAGTGGGGAGGAAAATCTCCACTTCCAGAATTCATCTCGGTTTCTCCTGTGATCTCACGGTGTCACTGGGTGTTTTCACCTCCATTTTCCCCCCTGTGTCCACTGGCAGGACCTGCATCCCTTGGGAAGGGTGTGGGTTAGCCTGGTCCCACTTGCAAATGCACGTGGAAGATCCAGCAGCATGAAAACACCAGGACTCATCTCACAGCAGATGCTAAAAATACAATATTGCTTAAAGTCACAGCTGGCAGAACATGGACAACAGGCAGAGAGGGAGTGACTTTTGCCTCTTGCATGGAAAAGATCCTGGGATGTCCAAAATGCCCAGAGAAATGGACTGTTTTAGGCGATGGTAAGAAAAATACGTTAATAAGGAGCTTCACCAGCCATTTATATTCAATCTTTTAATTATCCACAAACACTGGAGGTGGGAAGTTGTCTTCTGAAATATGTTATTCTCCATCAAAGATTGTTTTCTTCAGGGTTTTTCTGTGATATCAGTAGGAAATCAGAAAATGAGAGGGAAAACAATTAATAGATATAAACTTCAATCAAGTTGGAAAACGGGCCTAATGGATTTGATCCTTTGAGGGAACGAGGCAGGCTTTCATCCCGAAGTCCTAGGCAGCTCTTAAAGGATGAAGTACAGAGCAGTGAGGAAAAAGAAGCCAGACCCAGCTGAGGGTTATATGGGAACAAGCCTAGACAGAGACTGTCCCCAGATGGCCTTGTTAGGAACAGGGACTTTTCCCCTACATTTTCCCTGGAAAGACTTTCCTTTGAAGGATAAAGTTATTATCGCCCTTCCAGAGGCAAAAAGGGGACTGTCACTGTCCCACCCACCACCTGTGGAGGGGCCCAAACTGCTGATGCCCCTCGTCACCCACCGGAACCAGCACCAAAGAGGAGAGTATGGGTTCCTGAGAGGGGTGTGTCACATCCAAAGTCTCGTGTAGTTAATCCTGACCTAATGTGGTTTTAATAACGCCCTGTGTACATGAACACGATGGGGGACATGACGAATGCGATGGAATGGATCCATCAGCAGAAAATGGGAATGAGGGTGAAAAATGCTGATTTTGGCTAGAATATAAAGCAGCAGGTGCGGTTCCGCAGCGTTTGAGGTAGAAGTGACCTTGTCTGGAGATTGCTGAGGGTGGTGTAGCACATCTGGGGCATGGAGCCTGGTTGATTCCTTTTACTCTGGTTTCACTGTGCTTGAACTTCTGTGTTCTCCATGAATTTTCCTACTAATTTATCCAGACAGACTTGTGATTACAGCTTTTTCTTCATTTCTTTGTGTCGACTCAGCAAGTCCTGCTCTGGAGCTCTGCTGCTGAGCAGCACTTTCCCCCACCAGTGGCTCTCGGGCTTTAAGAGGATTATTAGTGCAAAAAAAAAAAAAAAAAAAAATCTCCCTTACATAGATGTAATGGGCATTGCAACACAGCCTTGCTGAGTTTTCCGACACCAGCTGCAAACACTTTTTATGCTGCTGGCCACCCACTTGAACGTTCGGAGTCAGATGCCCATGGAAATTCTCCAGTTGCTTCCTATCAGTCACTAACCATTCCCTCTTCCTGCAGAACTGGAATAGGGACGCCCAGGACTCACTCTGGGGTCAGGGGCACTCAGCACACGCATACGGGCTGTGTTTTGTGCAAACACTGTCCCTCCTCCAAAGCCCTGCTCAGCAGAAGAGCCCAACCTCAACCAGCTCCCGGACACCAGCACAGAGAAAAAATGATGTCTTTCAGCAGGGATAGAAAGATCTTTTCTTCAGGGAGGGAACTTCAGGGAGCCAGGCTGCTCTCAATTAGCAGTTATCTCCAGCAGCTTGTCTGATTAATGGCTGCACCTCACACTGTGCCTGCATAAAAGGTTCACGGAAGGTGCTGGAAAAGTGCTTTGCCCCCCATAATTACTGTGGGGACTGGAACAGTGGGGATCTCTTGTCAGAGCAAACATCTCCGTCCTTCCCTCAGCTCAGCTCTGTGCAAGCACCACGGATGTCAGCAAGTCTTGGGAGCTGGTTTGGGTGTTGGGATTTCTGGTGCAGCTTCCAGGCCCGACCAGAACTGGTCTCAGCAATGTGGGGCTCTGGCACATCAGGGAGACGGGAGATGAAAATCGTGTCCTCTCCTCCACGGATCTTCAGGCATAAAGGTGAAGGTAATAATAGTCACCAGCCACAAATCTGGAGATCTTGTCAGAAAAGTCTCTCCACCAGCCCCAAACACGGCATTTCTATGAACAGGAATGCAACAACATTTCCCAATCAAAGCTGAATTGCATGAAAATTACAATCATTTCATGGCTATCGGGGTGTCTCTATTCTAAACCTTGCTTCCCTCTCCTTTTCAGTAAGTTCACTTAATTGCACATTCACTGCAAAGTAAAGAAAGGTTTTATAAGTACATTTACCTTGTAAAAATATCAAATCTTCTTTAGAAATGAGCACTGGTGAATTATGAATGAAGGCATGCGGTGCTGGAAGTCCCTGCTTATACATTTTTAAATGTAGCCTTTCACTTCTGATAATACTTTTAAAAACCCACTGGACTGGGGCTTACATTCTATTGCAAAAAGCAGACACATTCTTTGCCACCACGTTCCCTGATCTGAAGGAGTCACAGCTGCTCCAGTCCTGCTGTTCCCCTTGGAACCTGGAGAAGAGGCCAGCACGTCTGAGCAAAGGTCACTTCAAAGGGCAGGAGAGGGAGAATTCATTGGAAATAGCAATTGCATGCTGAGAAGAAAATGTAAAGATTTCAAAATAAAAAATTAAAAACCCACAAAAATTAACTCCGGAAAATTTTCAGCTTTCTATTTTGGTTCACTGCTGGGCAGGATGGTTGCTGGTGAGGACATGCACACACCCTACCAAACTCAAGAGAAGAAGCAAGTAAATTCAAGTTACATGAACAAGGGGAAGAAGCAAACTTCCAGCTTTCTCTTTCCTCTCGTGCACTGCCTCTATCAGTTTTTCTTCAGAGATCATTTTCATCACTCCAGAGTTAAAGGCCAGGAGGAGGTCCACGACCAGATCTAAACCTGATCTTCCTTCTGTCAACATTTCACCCAGCATCCCCAGACTGACCCAGTGATTATACGACCAAAGCAGTTACCTGAAAGGCAACTAAGAGTTGGTTTGAAGCCACAAGGAAATGATGAAGTGATTTGCTCCCCTTGGCAGTTCTCCTAATGCTCTGCATTCAACATCAGTGCCTCTGCTCCAGCCTGAACGTGTCACTCTTCTGCTGTGTCCCTTTCCCCCACATTATATATATCCTGCAGTCACGTCGCCTTGCAACTTTCCATTCAGCTCAGCTTTTTCAATTTGGCAGTGCCAGTCTCTCCTGAGCTCCTGTCAGCCCTCCCAAACCCCTCCAGGCATGAGCAGTCCCATCACAGGTACTTATCAAAAAGCAAACCTTCTCCTGTCTCTCTCCTCTCCGGTCAGATCCCACCTAGGAAATTACCAACTTCATAAATTTAAACCTTATCTAAAAAATTCGTTTTCTAATTGATTGCCATTAATTATAGTCCTGTCCATGCATTTTTTCTTCATAGGATTCACTCTTCACCTCTTGGATGAGGAAAAGTCCCACAAGCAGGAATGGCTGGTCCTATTCTAATACTGAGGTTGTGTGGATACAGAAATGCTGCTTGCAAGAACTTTTCTTGCTTCTCTCTGGTCCCGTGGGAGAGGAAAGCCTCTCACAAGGGCTATCAGCAAAGTTATTGTGAATTATGAACACCTGCAAGTTGTTCATAGCTTAATAGAGAAAAATACTTTTGCACATAACTTGACCAATCCCTGTGAGGGGTGGTTAGAAAACTGGCCAATTTAACTATGAGAAGTTATTCTATAAAAGAACTGTTAAATAATTAAATAAAGGACCGTTGCCACACCATTCCTGCCTGCTGGATCTCTCTCTTCTCCCCCCTGCTACAGCGGGACGTAGCGACAAGGTAGCAGTAGCATCCTTGTAGTCCTGTGTTCAACCTACCCAAAAATGATTCCTCACGGGCCAGAGACATCCTTGGCCACTTCCTCTGAGATGCTTCGTGGTGATAATAACTAAATCTGATTTTTCCACTAGCAGACGATGCCTGATGTTTTCCTGGCTGGACGGACCAGGAGCAGCCAAGCTTGTGTGAGAAGAGCTTTCCAAACACAGAGAGTATGTGTGGACACCTCTCCCCTTCTCATGGCTGCCTCAGCTTCAGTATCTCCACCTAATATTAGGCCAGTGATGTTGCTAGGATATGTTTTTGCTTGAAAACAAATATCTTTTCTTGTTTTCCTTAACCCTTCCTGCTCTGGATTTTTGGATGTACATCTCCACCTCACATTCATTTTCTGTACCAAATGGCATCCAGTTTGGGCTGGCTGCTGCTCCTCCCTGCACACACACTTCCCCATGTGGTGGATGCTGCTTCTTTCACTCCAACTGGTGAATGTATTTCATCAGTGAATCAATGCAGGCTTTCACCTCAAACTGCTGTCTTCTCTCTTAGGTAGAGTTTTTGCATTTTAAGAATTGGCATTTTCCTATCCCCTTTTCTTTCCTCTTTTTTTTTTGTTTTGTTTTGTTTTGTTTTCCAATCAGTTCCACTTGACAGTGATCAGCTTAGTGAAATATCTCCTTTGCAGCAAAACATCTACACTACTGGGTTTGTTCACTAAAAATTTGCAGTCAGCAACCTGTGCTTCTGAGCTACAAATACCCAAAACAATTAAACCAGGTTTTGTACTCAAGTCTGTGATTACTTCCCAGTCTGACCTCCAAAACACGGTGCATTTCCTGACATAGACTCCTGGTTTAAAGGAAAAGAAATATAATTTTAAAAATTCATACAGAACGGTATAGGTAGAAATGTAACGTGCAAAATATCTCAAAGTACGGTGCAATAGAGTGCACCAGGTTTCACAAAATATGCATAAACCAGGTGGATCAGGCTCCCATCCCTGCACTTAAGGGAATTACCAGCAGTGCAGTGTTCCAGTTCCCAGCCACCAGCAATATACCCTCCTGCAAATGCAATTAAAAAATCTCTGCCGAGAAAAAAAAAAAAAAAAAAAAAAAAAAAAAAAAAAAGGAAAAAACCCTCAAAGCAAATTACGGTTGTTTCTCAAATTTTTTATCAGACTGCACCATCTAGAGGGCGGCAGCAGCAGCATCACCCAGCTCAGGAGGGTACCAGTGATGGAGACATTGCTCTGTCCCACTGCACAGGAAATACTCCCACATCCCTGCTGTGATCAGGGCTCTGCAGGAGCGCACGTTGCTGGGAAGATTTTCCTGTCTTCGTGTGAATTGCTGTGAAGGTGAGCAAAGGA
>VYZQ01023927.1:0-38538 GCA_013400655.1 Mystacornis crossleyi
TGGCACAGCCCCTGCCTTTGGACCTTGCTGTTCATAACATCCAGCCCGGAGATTGGGTCTTAGTTAAGGAGTGGAAAGAAGCACCACTGGTGGCAAAGTAGCGTGGAGGATCCTAGTTAAGAAGTAGAAAGAAGCACCACTGGTGGCAAAGTGGCGGGGACCTTTCCAAATATTACTGACCACAGAAACAGCTGTCAAGGCAGCTGAACACAGGTGGACCCATCACTCTCAGGCAAGGTCTCTGAGGCCCCAGAGATTTGGATATCTCACCTGGAAGAGAAGGACGGGAGGCGGCGACTGACAGTCCATAGGAGTGGACTGGAGCAGCAGCCAGTGCATCGACATTCGGGGAAGCGTCGTGTGCCTACTCACAGACTGACTGCTGAAATAGTCAGCTGGGCATCCCTCCTTTCAGATCTCCACTCACTGGGGGGCCAATCCTCGCTGTCATTGTTTTCTTTATGTTAAGCTGTTTTTGTGCCTTCATTCACCACAGGTGATGTGGAAGACAACATGAGAATTAGATTAGGTGGTTAGATTAGATCACACTATTAGAATGTTTTTCTTAACAATCTTACCTTTATATTGTCAGTTAAGTTGGGCCAGAGATGGGAAAATCATTTTCTTAATCCTAGGAGAAGAAGTAGCAAAAAGCTTTAACCTTAGCAATTGTTGGGTCTGTGGTGGGCTAGGAGGATCTGAAGACTGGCCATGGGTGGCCAGCCCAGTCAAACCTAAATGGTGGGCCAGCACCCTGACTGAGGTCCATAATGGAACAGGATTTTGGGATGAGGAAGGAATGGCGGCTTCATTCTTCTGAAAGAGGCATTTATTGTCTAAATAGAACAGGAGGCATATACATGGGAAAAAGTGTTTGTGACTGGACTTTATCTTTGGGTTTAGATTGTTGGAACCCCAACCGCCTTCCTTACAATTGTTCCAAATATTGAGGCAGATGGAATCAAACGCATGTTAAGCTCACTAATGGTAGCTGGGTAAGGTGTTCCTACCATAATTACCGAAAGGATTTTGAAGGCTGTAAAGCAGTGGGGAAGGATAAGTTTTTTGACCACTTATTTTTAAGCTGCCCCCGAGATAATTCCACAAGTAGGACACGTGTTGCCCATGACTATCAGTGGAAGTGGCAACACCGGAATGGGACTTGAACCCTTTTTAAGTTCTGGTCCAGATCTAACAAAACAGATCTGGGATGTAACTGCAAGTGGAAACCTCATGTGGGAGCTTGGAAATGCAAATATTGTGATTCTTATGGTGGGGCAACTTGGAGGACCATTAGGCCCAGGAAGTAAGCTGTATTTTGACCCACCAGTTGATGATGAAAATGAGAAGGCCCCTTTGCCAATGGAAGCTGGGCTTTAAAAGGGCATTACTGGATTTGTGGCCAACATGCTTATCGCAGGTTACCCGCAAACTGGTCAGGGATATATCATATAGAGTATATTAGACTGTTGTTCTTTTTGCTATCACAAGTTCAGGGAAATCAGTTAGGAATCAAGGTATATAATAATCTAATTAGAGCAAAGTAGTCAATTGATGCATCCTTGGATGGAGGGAACACCCAAAAGTGGGGAAATATGAATGGCCATCTGAGCGAATCATACAGCTCTATGGACCAGCCACTTGGAGTATTAATGAATTCATATCAGGTGCCAGAGAACCCATTTATAATTTAAATCAGAGAATTAGGTTACAAGCTTTCTTTGAAATAATAACCAACCAGACAGCTACAGCTCTTGACCTTCTTGCTGACCAATCCACTCAGATGAGGAATGCAATATTTTAACATCCGATGGTATTAGATTATCTATTAGCAGAAGAAGGGGTAGTGTGTGTAAAATTAAATGACTCAAACTGCTGTTTGCAAATAGATGATGATGGAAAAGTAGTGAAACAAATAACGAAGGGAATAAGAAGGTTAGCTCATGTACCGGTCCAAACATGGAAAGGATGGGAATGAAACATGTTTTCAAGGTTACCTAGTGGACTATGGGTTAAACAAATGCTTTTTTTCCTCTTATATGCTATAGCAACTCTAATATTTTTACCATGCATGATCCCTTGCTTAGTGCAACTTATTCAACATGTGATCAAGGGGATGCAGGTAGTAGTCATGCCTACTGATCCAGAAATGACTACAAAAGAACAGAAAACTATGTCACTGCAAATAATTGCAAAACCAAAAAAGACCCAGGAACAGAAAATTAAGCCAATGATAACTAAAGTTTGTAAAGATGATTATCAAGAAAATAAAAAGAGGAGGGATTGAAAGGAATGAGAAGGAGGTGTCTTTACAAACAAACTGTGGGTCTGCTGGTAGATAAAGCCAGATACTGAGAGGTGAAAGAAGCAATGAGAGGAACCATAAGTTTCATAGGAATTCCACTAATTGATACAAACTGTTACTTACCCAAGCTGAGATAAATCCCTGGATTTAGAGAAAAAGAACAGAGACAAAAAGAAAAAGAAGAAATTAGACATACATTAGACATACACATTAGAAAGGAGGTCTGTATTAGGTGGTTTGGGAAATCTGTACCTCTCAAGTACCTCAGCCAGTGGGGAAAGAGAGAGAGAAACGCAGCTGGGAAATTAGGATAAAAAGGAGGCTGTGTCTTCTAACAATTTGAGAGTCCCCACGGGAAATGCCCATGACCTCTCCCTTTATTCGAATAAAGTAAGAGGACTCCTCTGTCTCCTTTTTGGTCATAAACCTCTGGTGTTTGTGAATTAATTTCCCTGACAAGCATCTCCTCCCTTGTAGCATCTATGAACCTACAAAAACGGTGTATTATCCAAGTATAAAGTATTTCTATGTCACCATGGTGATACACACAATCTGAAGATGTGAAAACACATTTCTAGATCTCTGCAGAGGTATCTTGTTGATAGATATGACAGTTTCACAATTCTTGCATTTGCAAATTGGAGCCTAAAGCTATCATACATGTCTCCCAAGTGTTACAGAAGCGGGTCTTGTGTAGGAAATATGTGTACATTTCCTAATTGTTTAGCTGTCGTCCTAATTGTTTAGCTGTTTTATGTCTCTTTAGTATACCCTTCATTTTGGTCTTGGTCTGTGTCTACTATTGAACTTCATGCAGTGCGTGAGAATAGTTGTGCATGCTGCTGTATCCTGTTTTCGAGGGATAACTGTCCTAGGTTGCAATGTAAGATGTGCCCAAAAGGATGTATTCTATTACCATCTTCAGGGCCTGTTGAAACCAGGTGGGGCAGTGTTATCCTTGCCTCCTCCCCCTGGGCTATCTCCTGGTAATGGCCCATCAAGGCCGTGCCGCATGACTCAGAGATAGCTCCCTTGAGCAGCTATCTCTGTTTCATGGGCAATCAAGGACCTATCACATGACTCATAGAATAACACCATCCCATTGTGAGATGCTCCGCCCAGGGGGGAGGAGCCAAGCATTCCCACCTGGATATAACCTGGGGTTTGGAGCGGCACAAGGAGCCCTTACCCACTGGATTTCCAGAGGACAGGAGCTATTAGACCTTTCTGCAGGATCACTGCTTTCAACAAGACCACTTCATCTGGACTGCTACCACCACCCCCACTAACAGGGTGTCAGGTTGTATTCTGATTCTGTCCGTAGTTTCTTTTGTACTATTGCATTTATTTTTTTTTTCTTTCTATTAAATTATATTTCTGACTTGGAGCCTCTCACTGGTTTTGCTTTCAAACCAGTACAATAACAATGGGTTAAAAACTTTATGCTGGTATGAGAGGCAAAAGGAGGAGAGTATTTTACATTATTTGCTGGAATGTGCTGTCTGGAATCAAAAGGGTTGAGATATTTAAAGGAAGACCCCATGTTAGAAACTATGAGAACAACTGCGTTTTATCTTCTAAGTCGCTGCAGGAAGGCTCATTTGTATCCAAGCAATCATGTAAAAAAGACCCTGCTGAAGAAGACAAACAGGAGGGAGTGGATGCTGATAATATGCTGGAGGAAATGGAGGTGGTTAGACAGACTAGGCTGCTTCCCTCTTAGAACTTCTGCCAAGAGAGACCTGGACATGCTGGCTTAGGTTTGCCATCTTTTACAGACAAATGACCAACAGGCCCTACTTTGTCCGAGCAAACCCACCTTGCCTAACTGTGATTCCTGCCCACTTGCCTCAGCTTCTCTTAAAGGAGGCAGGTCTTAGAGTGGATTTAAAATATTCAGTTTCTTCCTCTTTGTTGAACTTCTGCCACAGGAGCTCCCTTTCAGTCCCATGATCAGACAAAAACTTTGACTACCCCAGCAAATATGTAGGCATTAGTCTCTTAGGGCAGGTTGCAACTTCTAAAGCCAGATTCAACAGCAGCAAATGCACTGCCACAGCCAAAAACTCCCTAGCAAGGAAAGAGCATGGTGTTCCAGGCCCACAAAGTCAAAAGTCCACAGAATTTACCCAGAGGTTATATTGACTGATGGATTCAACTGGCGATGACAAAACCCTGTAAGCTCAGCTTAGCTACACCAGTTGTAAAAGAAGTGTAGTGTGGTCAGAAATTTACTGCCTTCTCTGCACGTAAGGTTACTCCATAAATATATGGGCAAATAAGACCTTTTCACCATTGAGATATGGGATGTAGTTTACTGAGAATGCAAGAGGGAACCGGATTTTTCCAAATGACATTTCATGTGGAACTAAATCTTTTGAATCCCGTGATCCAGCAGAGCATAAAGGATTCTGTCCTGTACAACCAGAACTTTACAGTGTGCATAAAGCTTTTTCTGGAAAATACTAATGGTTTATAGATTGGACTGATCTTTAGTAGTCCCCAGGCCACTGTGAAGCCCTACCTGGTCACATGGTAGACAGTGAGATGTGTGCTATGTTCTTCAGTGGGAGGTACAACAAAGGACATGGAAAAAGAAACTCATCTATGCTTTCTCATGAAACCTTGTCCCCACCAGCAGATGCTTTCTTGCAGAAAATGCACTATCCACTGCCTCCTCAACTCTGGCCTCTCTTATAGCTCTGGGTTTCTCTAGAGCAGTGTCAGTGTTTGTTTGATTTGGTGCAAAATAGTGCAGTTAAGGGGGGAGCTGTGGATAAATTTCAAATCCTTAATTTGCGGATCATTAACTCTGTACTGTAATCCTTGGGAGACAAAGTCACCTGATTCACGGGCTGGGAAAGTGCTTTTGCAAATAAGGGTGTTTGTTCAACACTGCTGATCCCTGCTGATCTGTTATAAAAGCCACATTAGTTATTGTATTCACATGTTATATACAGTCATGTGATGCTTGAGGCCTGAAATACATTTAGCCAGTCAGAAGAGATAAGGCAGGCTGCAATCTGGCTTTCTTCCCTGAGGTTTGCAGAATGTGTTTGCAGATGTGTTGATCTTCAGGAGGCTGGTGGGCTGGGGCAGGGAGGTGGGGAGGGAGCATTTTCTTCAACTGCTTATTTCAGTATCAGAAGTAAATGAGAAGATGAGGTCATCTTTAACACTTCTAGTAGCTCTCACATTCTGAGCCATGCTTTCTCAGTTTTGTATCAACAATGATTGTCAACCTTCATCAGCTGGACATGACCTTAGTAATTTCATCTGGAATTGTGTAGAGCTAATGAGCTGGACTGGGTCTGTTTCAACAATGCTTATTGCAGCAAACAGGTGTAAGTAGCTCACCTGATCAACAAACCAGTGGGATCAGCATCTTGGCTAGGAAACTACCAGCATCTGCCTCATGTGATATTTTAGTTCAGCAACACACACACTACTTTTCCTCCTTCTGTGACTAATCATTTTACCTTCTAGACTTTTGTCATGGTTTGACAGTGGTTAAAATGGCAGGCATCCATGAAACCCATTCACTCACTCTCCTCTGCTATAGTTGGGCACAGGAGGGGAAAAAAACAAAGGGCTCATGAGTTGAGATAAGGACTGGGAAAAAACACTAGAAAGGCAAAACAGTTCAAATTTAAAGGTATAAAGTAAATTTATTATTAACAGAGTCAGAGGAGGATAACAAGGAGTAAAATAAGTCTTTGAAACACCTTTGTTCCCCCAGCCTCTCCCTCCTTCCCACCAACAGCTCAGGGAGACAAGGCATGGGGGGTGAGGGGATAGGGTTTGGTCAGTTTGTTACCCAAGATCTTTTTCAGTTCGTTCAGGGAGAGGAGGTTTTTCTCTTGCTATGCTGTGAGTCCCTCCCACGGGCAAAATAGTTTTCCCAGAACTGCTGTGGCGTGGGTCCCTCGTCCCCGAGGTAGAGCCTTTTAAGAATAGGCTGGTCTAGTTTGGAAGCAAGAGCTCTCTATCTCTGGAAGAAGGGGCCCTCTCTCTCTCCTTGGGTCTCCCACTGGATTACAGCTTTTTCTGGCCTCCACTCACTCTGGTGTGGGCACCTTTCCCATGGGCTGTGAGTGGATTTCTGCACTCCCTGTGGACTTCATAATTTACACAGGAAATTTGTTTCACCATTCTTCACCAGTCTTCATTACTGCTTGCAGTGTAATTTCAACTCCAACGTTTGGAGCACCTCCTCCCCCTCTTTCTTTTCACTGACCTTGGTGCCGCCATGTTGTCTTTCTCCACATGTTCTCACTTCCTCCTCTTTCTCCGACTAGAAGAATTGATACTCATATGTATCACTGTCAACAAGTTTCACTAATTCAAAAATTCTTGCAGCATCTCGCAGCGCTGAGAAGTTGATCTCGTCTAAGTTCTGCATCGGGGAATTGCCCACCATGTTTCCACTGCTGGCCACGTGGCCCCTGCCACCCCTGCATGGGCAGTGGCGGCCACCATGGCGCTGGTGCTATTTAATGCCTCTTCTTATGCAGGGCGCTGGGAAGGAGAAGCCGCTGCTGCCCCTGCCCTTCTGCCCACAGCATGGCTGGCTAGGGGCAACCAGGCAGGCAAGGCTTGCTGTGGGCAGTGCCAAAATGGCAGCAGCCGCAGTGGCTGCCATTGCTGTGTGTTGCGCCAAGATGGCTCCCAGTGGTGGCTCCTCGCCACCCCCTGGGAAAAAACTGCACTTGCGCTGTTTTGATTCTTTTCTTAAATATGTCATCACAAAGGCGTTACCATCCTCTCTAATTGGGCCAGCAGCATGTCCATCTTCAGAGCCATCAGAGATTGGCTCTGTTGGACATGGTGGAAGTTTCCAGCAGCTTCTCATGGAAGCCACCTCTGTGGCTCCCCGCGCTACCAAAAACCAGGCTATGTAAAACCAACACAGCTTTGAATGTTTCCACCAAAGTCAAAGTTCAACTTCTTAGTGCATCTAGGTATTAAATGAAAATAAGGGGTTCATAGGAGTGGCTGTACCCAAGTAATCTCCAAGGATGAGGACAAGCTTTGCCAGACACTAGCTAAGAGAAGAATGAATTGAATAAAAATATCAAGACCAAATATTTATGCTTGGCACCTCACAGGCCAAAGTTGAGTAAATATTGCTTACCTTAGCGGGGGACAGTACAAACCTGCCGCTATAGTACATGAGTTTTGGCAAGGTACTTTGAAGTTGGTGAATTCTGCATCTGGGAGTTGCTATGTCCAGCTACACATGACAGGTACATGCAATTTCATCCCTTCTATCCAGAGGCTACATGACAGTGATTTCAAGTGCCAAAGCTTCCTTTCTCCAGGCCAGTACTTGGAGTCCCATTGTCTTCTGTTCTCCTAGGACAGTTGCTGTGGTGTATCACCAAAGCACAGAACACAGGTGAGGGAGTTGTAACATTTTGTTCTCCCTGACAAAAGTGTTTAGTTGGACAATGTCCATTTGCAAGCTGGTGTGTGAATGTTTAATGGAGCTCTCTACTACTGTCAGGTTAGGGCTTTGTGCACAGGCGGAGCTGCCTCTGCACATTCTTTGACTGCTATGGCCTCCCTCAGCTCTCCTGCAGGACTTGGCCTCTCCAAGGAGCTGATACACAGCAGTCTCATCTGCATCCCTGCTGCCCTGGGAGCATGAAGTGTCTGACCTGCTCAGCCCACTTTGTACCTCAACATTAAATTAAAGTCTTCATTATCTTATTTGATAGTTGAATAAAATGCTTTGAAATACTGGCATATTAACTGCAACCATGTTTTGAAAGGTCTCTGGTTGCTAGAAGGAAATTTGTCTGATAAATCGCTCTTTTCAATTAAATAAATGAGTAATTTTTCATAAGCAAGCTCAGAAACTATCATTTGGGAAGCTTTTTTCCCCTGCCT
Organism: Mystacornis crossleyi; assembly: GCA_013400655.1. NCBI lineage: Eukaryota > Metazoa > Chordata > Aves > Passeriformes > Timaliidae > Mystacornis > Mystacornis crossleyi. The sequence continues at coordinate 8,198 of VYZQ01023927.1, forward strand.
TTTAAAATTTTTATTTTCATTTTAATATATTACACACGATTTTTCTTAACTGATTTTTTTGTCTTAAGACATTAATTGTCACTGAAGTGTAAGCACCTTGCAAACCTGTCCTGTGTGTCTGCCTCAGGCAACCTTGTAGTGGTCTCGTGATCAAGCAGTGGCCTATGAATTGTACTTCCAAAATGATAATAACTAAGAGTGTGACCTTGGGTCATTGCCTGCCTTTCTGTGCCTTTGTTTACCTGTTTGTCTAAAGAAGCATTACCGTCCCTGGGTCAAAAAGATCTGTTTAACTTAAAGCTAGGAGCTCCCAGATAATTATAGTTACTTAGTAACTTTCACCTCAGAGCAAACTGGTTGAGGCTTATAAGAAATGTTGTGGCTTCCCTTTTGGTCAGTATCAGCAACTGACCTGAAGCTACCTCCAGTTCTCCAAACTTTAAACAGTCTGTGCAGTCAGCGCTCAAAAGTACAGCTTAGGCGTTGGAACAAATTGCTGTATCCCCTATGTACTGGGTCTGAAAGGGACCCAGAAATGCTTACTGACCCTGGTTTCACACCAGAGCTACAGATGTGCTAAGAACTTAATGTGTTCCATCTACTGAAGAAAAGCAAATGCTAGTACAAACAACTGTGACACTGGATTCATCTTGCCTTGGGCATATTTATCCAGGGTATTGCCATTATGTCAATCACATTAGGTCTTTATTAGCCACTATTTTAGGTCTTAGCAGCTGTTACAAGCCCTAGTCAGAGGTCAAGATGTTGTTGAACTTCAGATCTTTTGGAAAGAAGAGTATAATTCTACCAACAGCAATGTTAGCTTTGCAGCAGTGCAATGTCGTACAAATCATGAAAGATAATTTAATCTAAATTATATTTATTTCTAAAAATGAGGGTTTATTGCCAAAAAGTTAGATACTGCATGTTAAAATCCATCTGGAAAAGGCTACCATACTTTCCTCTTTGAGAACTACGTAAGGTAATTTGGGGGTTTTTTACTGTATCAGAAAAGACTACAAATGATTTAAGAACAAACTTCCATCATCTAAATAAAATAATACTGAAACATCCTGCTGTAGTTTGTAGTAACTGCATAAAACATGATGACTCATGTGATAAGAAATTTTCCTTTATTTTTCCTCTGTGTGCAATGCTGATCTTCATAAACTATTTGTCACAGTGCATAATTACATTCCTTTCACCTAAACTGTTTCTACATATTTTCAATTTCTCTTTCCCAAAGCTGATTGTTGTTGAGTGTTACAGCGTGCTTTGGACACAAATTGCATGCAGACACTTGGGTGGTGAACTTCAGTGTACTTTATGAGAAATTTTGCTCTCAGAAAAAATTCAGACTCAGAAGAGCAGAGTGTCCCAGAGAACAGTTGGTGAACTGTACCTTGGTTGCTGCTGAGAGAAGTGTTCAAGGCAAAAATGCAGACCATCTCCTTGAACTCAAGTTTTTCATAAAATAATCCATTCCTTCTGAGGACCTCACTTCCAGACAAACAGTCCTCCAGGGCAAGTGGGAGACGGCTCTTGCACTGCTCACCAGTTAGGAGGTCCTTGTGATCACGAGCAGAAGCCAAGATATCTGAGAAGTCCCTGTTGGTCCAAGTACAGTCTCTATTTTTTTACTGGATAAATCCCACCACCTCTGGCCTCAAGTCTTCAACCCCCAAATTCTGCTTAGTGTTGTGGGTGGTATCTGACCCAGAACACTTAGAAATCTCATCTACTTATGACGGCTCATAAGAGCTCTGCTCGCCATCCAGGCAGGAGATGACTCAAAGGGCTTGGTGAGATTTGTTTTGCTGCTATCTCTTCTGCCTGTGTTCTTGTCCGAGCTCCCCATTTCTATGTTCTGCCTGCCCAGCACATGCTGTGGTAACTGACACTGGAAGCTCCGTAGGCAGGGAATGGGTTTTGGTTTTAGTAAAAATGGGCAGTTACATCATCTTGCACAATAGGTCCTTGATCTGTGGTTGGGCTGGGCCAACTGAGTCCTCCCAAGCTGCAAAAATATGGAAAACTTGAAATTGCAGTAATCAAAAAATATTATAGTATGTTATGTACACTAAGAACATATTCTAGGCTGCTCCCTGAGTGGAATCTCCCAGATACACCTGGCAACAAGGGAGAGATCTGAATGCTAACGTTAGCTGGAGGAGGGGGCCCTTAATAGTATTTTGGCTAATTGCCCGGTTGCCTGCTCTTGAAAAATTTGCCTATGTGAGGTAGACATATTTTTCATGTGTAGAAAATGTTATTGAGTGTTGGTAGGGCTCTATATTTTCCTAATGCTTCCTACAGTCAACTGTGTGAAAGTTCACAGTAGCCATGAGGTCAGTGTTTTTAGTTCAAAGGCCTTCAGGCCTTCTTTGGAAGACTTGGAAAACTGTAGCAGCTGAACAGGAGAAAAGACATTGCAAATTTGGAGAGCACCAGATGTAAAGTCACAAAATGAAGTATTTTTGTGCTTTCTGGGCTGGTGAGAAGGCGGGGGGGGTGGGGGTGGGGGCAGGGTTTGCTTGTTTGCTTGATTCTTCTTTTTTTTTCGTAAATCCAGATGACTAAATCAGGGCCTCCTTTTCTCCTTCCCTGCAGCCACAACAAAGTCTCTGATGAGTTGCTTGTTCAAAAGGTCCCCACTGATTTTACCTTTGGGTCTGTTCTAACTTTCCCACTGTTTCACGTAAGCATTTTCTGGGGTAATTAGACTGTAATAGCATACTCCCTGGTGGCCTTCCTGGAGTGTCTGGACTCTCTGGGTTGAGAAAGCTCTGCTTGGGGGCAACTTATTTTTCTCTAAGTGGGAAGGCAAAGAGTTGATGTTGTGAATGGTGTCCTGATTATGACGGAAAAATCTCTTATAAGAGGAAAGTTTTGCAGAATTTCCTAGAAATGATTCAGGCTACATTTGTCCAGTTTCCTCTGGAAGAGCCCAGCAACAAGGATGGTGTATGTATATTTTGTTCCTGCCTGCTTTCTTCTGGACTCTGTGGTCTGCATAGTCCCAGAGGAACACAGGTATCTCTGTGATTTGTAGATACAGGTGCAGGCATTTTTTATAACTGGGCACAGACACATTCAGGACTTTGAAGTCCAAGAGCTTGAACTGGCAGTGGAAACAGATTAAAAATCCTTTTCAGCTTCCTAAAATGCAATGTCTAGAGTCATCTGAACTGTGAGACCATGAAGGAAAACTAGTTTTTTTAAAGGCTTTTTTAAAAATGAAGTAGAGATTTGGTACTTTATGTTGGTTGCATTTCCTCTAAATGATTTTGACAAACTATTAATGTGAATGCCTCTAATTTCAAGTTTTTCCTTTTTGCATATAACAAAATTAAGACAGCCTTTTAGGAGTATGGCCACAGACAGAGGAAGAACAGACATGTCCAGGGGAAAAATACAGCCATCCCATGGAAATTAACAGAATAGAAAGGGCTTGGAAATCCTAGATTTGGAAGCTTGTCTCCAGACAAGGGATTTCTGCTACAAGACAGACCCTAAAAAACTTAAAATTGCAGAAGCTCTTCCAGCTCCGTAGGGGAGAGGAGTTGCTTGAAGTGGGGCTTGGCTGGCTGAGGTCTCATCTTGGGCCCTTGGATACATCTCATGACTCAGTTTCCCTCTGTGTAGAACAGAAGGGTTTCTATTGATGGTCGTTATAAAGCTTATTTGAGATCTTTTGGTGAAAAGGGCCATAGTGACAAGGTGCTGATGGTGTGTTAATGGCACAGTCAGTGTGATCTGAAGTCCGAGGGACCCCTGTACAGGTTTACCCCTGAATCAGGTTTATTGCCTAAGTCCTGTTTTATGAATACCCCAAGACTGAATTTAATTCCTGTGTTGGTCAACGTGGTGTCAGGGGGTGCAGTGCAGATGAGCCCGTGCTCACAAACAGTGCGGCTGTGGTTGGTGTTATGGCACTCCCTAGTGGCACTGCCACAGCAGTCCCATTTCTGGGGTGCTGGTTTGGAGGTCCATCCCTTCCTACCTCCATTTAGCCTCCTTGAGTTGAGGAGTGGGACAAGAATGGGGACAAACAGGCCATTCACCCTTCCAGCAATTCACCCCTCCAGCATTACAACACACACAGGGACGGTTTTATGTTCTTGACAGCTGTGATTTTACCTCTGTAACACTTACCTGCAAAGTGAACTGTTTTTTTCACATTATTTTCGCTGCACAGGGAAATGGACAAGGATTTCTCATCTGCCACATGAAGGAATGAACAAGGTAAGATTTTAGTATTTCCCTGCTGTTAATGAAAACTTCTGAAGTTCTCCTTCCTGCTGGTTTTTGGGTTGTGAGAGATTTTCCAGCTAGCCAATAGATGAAAAGAAAATTAAACAAACAACACCCCAACCGGCTGGGCGTTTACAAGCGTTGATTCCCGTTTTAATGGTGTTTTTTGTTGGTTTCTTGTTTTTTGGTTTTTTGGTTTTTTATGTGACTGGTCGAAACCGCCCCTGAGGGAGGGTGGGGGTGTGGGGCCGGGCGGGCCCCCTCCCTGGGGCGGGGCGGCCCCGCCGTGGCGCCCGGCGGCGGCGCGGACTCCAAGGCCCGGCATGCGGCGGGGCGCGGCGCAGGCGCGCCGGGCCGGGGTTGAGTGGCAAGTTGTTTGTTCCAGCGAGCACCAGCTGCTCGGCACTCCGGGCTCCGCTGCTCCGCTCCGCGCCCCGCCGGCCTCCCCGCCGCTCCAACTTTTTGCACCCTCTGCTCCCTCATCCCCCGTTCCCGCCCCCGGAGCCGGGAAAGGACAGACGGAACCGCGAGGGGGAAGAAAAAGAAAAAAAAGGCACCGACAATAACAGCCCCCCCCTCCCCCTCCCCATTCAAAAACACAACATAAACCCTAGGGATAGATGAACTACAAATGAGAAAGAGGAAAAGATGGAACTGCACATCCTAGAGCACAGGCTCAGAGTGGCAAGCATAGCCAAGGAGAGCATCCAGTTGTTTACCTATGGATTAATCAAACTTGCTTTCCTGTCCTCTAAGACGAGGTAGGTGCTGGGGATGGGGCAGCGCGGGGGCGGGGGGCGTCCTCCTTGCGAGGGGACAGAGTGTTGGGGGCCTATCCTCCTTGCTACAAGGGGACTGGGTGCTGGCAGGGTACCCTCCATCTCTCAGAGGTGCTGTGGTGGGGGCTATCGTCCTTGCAAGTGAGCAGGACAACCTCCTTGGAAAAGGGGTGGGTTGATGAGTGCTCTCCTCCTTGGGGGGGTTAGGGGGGAAAATAAAGCCGGGTGGAGGACATCCCTCCTTGCAACGGGGCAGAGTGTTGGGCTGGGGGTCACCCTCCTTCCTGCAAAGGGGCAGGGTGCTGGGGTGGGTGAAGGCACCCTCCTTGCAAGAAGTCAGGCTGCTGGGTGAGGGGGGACGCCCTCCTCGCCAGAGGACAGGGGTTTTGAGGAGTGAGGGGAACGTCTTCCCTACGCACAACCCCCATCCCAAGACTGGGAGATGGTGATGAGGATCAGCACTGGAGTTCACGGTGTCCCCGTCCGGCTTAAGGGCAGCCTCCAGTGCGCCTCCTGCCTCCCGCCTCCCGCTGCCCGCCCCGGCCGGCGCTGCGCCCGGCGGATGAATGAGAACAGGTGGGGGCCGGGGGGCCCGGCCGGGCCGGCTGCGGGCTCGGGGCGGCCGCCGGACAACAAAGGCAACAACAGCAGCCCGAGGAGGAGGAATGGTGGAGTTTTTTTTTTCCTCTCTCGCTCTCCCTGGTTTTTGTTGGGTTTTGTTGGTTTTTGTTTTCCTGGATTGTTGTTCCTTGCAGCACTTAAAGAAGGAGCGAGTCCTCCACACGCGGGTTTGTTTAAAAGGTGCTTTTCCAGTGCTGCCAAATTGGAGGAGGACGAGGAGCAATGCATGCATTGCACTTAAAAATTGTGGATTGTGATTGCTTTCAGGAAAAAGAAAAAAGAAAAACGTAGTGGAAGGCACTGAAGGCACTGTGAGAATTATTATTTTAATTTTTTTTATTTAGGTGAGGAAAGAAAAGACTGTGGCCGGATTATTGCATGTATGTAAGGTGCTAGGCCTTTTACACAAAACAACTTGAATTGCAATCGCATATTCTTCTGTCTTCACTTAGCTTGTTGACTTCACATTATTCAGAAAGAGGAATGGAAATGTAAATAACACAATTCAAACTCTTCTTGTTTTTCCTGCCTGATAATTAGTATTTCAGTTTTCTCCCCACATTCATTCTCGTATTAAGGTGGGAAATTTTCTTTGGCAGTCGGAAAATAATGGATATTTAAGAAATAGAAAGCAAATTAATTTATTTCGAACTGTAATTCAATGCTCTCTGTTAAAATGCTTACAGATTAATAGACTAATTTGTGGTGTAATTTGATTACAGCCCCTTATCTTAAACTTCATGCCTTGAAATTTAACTCTGATTTGGGGCTCGTCCCGTTTGGCTTGCCACTAACATTGTTTGCAGTGTAAAGTGTATCTGTACCTTATTTACTACTGTCCCTGAGTACTCCACAGGACCTTAAAGGCTCCTCAGTCTTAAACTTGTATATTTAATGTGCTGTTTCATTGTAATTGAAAGTTGCTGCTGATTTTTTGAAGGGCTTGTTGCTTCCTCTCCCATGCTTAAAATGTCACTGTTACTGTCAACAATGAAGTCGTTAGTCTGCCACTTGTAATGCACAGACTGGAGTTTGATGGGGCTTTTTATGTTTGTTTGGGATTACTATTATTATTTTATTTTTCTTTTTTGAACTTCAGGGATGGTCCTGTTGTCTTGGTCAGGGCAGTAAGATAACCCCTCTGGGGTGTGATACCTTGTCCTGCATTTGGGTGCAGCACCTGACAGTTTTGTATTGGCTCTGGTTGCTGTGATGTCTGTCTTCTAACATATATACCCTGAGTATCAATCTTTCCTTACCTTCCATGGAATCTCACTGATCAGGAACAACAGATGTTTGTGGAAAGGTTTGTTGGCATGGGGGACTTCTCTTTATTTTCCTTTTGTTCATTTTGTTATTTTTGCAGCCGGTAGAGATCCAGGGGAAGCTTGTTTGTGTCATTCTTGAGACAACTGACAGCACTGAAATGCTTTCTCCAGTGTGCTTTTGCATGCCCTGCAGCAAACAAGGTCCCTGCCCCCAGATCTTCTCTCTGATGAACACCATGTGTATGAGGAAGATGAGGGTCCCTGGAAGATGTAACTCTATAAATTTATGACCCCACTGTTTCTCTTTCCTCCTCCTTTAAAAAGTGAATATGCCCAGAAGACAACAACTTTTTATAGGGGTGCAAGACAAATCTCCCCTCCCACACACCCCATCTGCAAAGAACCCCTTAGGGGAATGAAAGAGGAAGGTGATCCACATATCCACATCCCTGCTAATCTCTTCTGATGAGATAGCAAAGATATCAGTTACTACATTACCTATGTTTTTCCCAGTGAGACCTTAAACAGTTTTTACTGGTGCTGCAATGCTGCCAGTAAGAAATAATGATTTGTGGGACAGATGTGATCCAAACGGGTGACAATGACCTCATCAGTATTCCTACGTTAATCGTGCAAGAAACTAGGGTTTTTACATAGCCTCTTGTGAGAAGTGATTTGGAGGGTCTCTTTCATATTGTCATACATCAGGGAAAAGGGCTGGAACAGTTTTTTTAAATCTTGTACATTTTTCTTAATCCTCTTGGGAAGGAAAAATAACAAATCTCTCTTTTTATTCGGCCTCTTGCCATTCTCACTCTCTTGCCCTTGTTCATGACACAAGTGTTTTCATTTAGCTTCTGTTACAATAGCAATATTTTCTTGTACAGAGAACAGGAGTTTTGAGACTATTCTGATGGCCAGAAGCAAGACAGCAGCTAACATGGTGAAGGTGAGACCAGTAGTGAATGAAACAGTGGGCTGAACTGAGCTGAAAGAAAAATACTATTAATCATAAATTTATGTTAGGCATGAGGTCGTTTATGCAAAGTTGAGAAGTGGTCTAGGAATAAATAATAGTGGAACTGCTAAGCAGTTACACTGAGCACTGTGCTCTTGGTGTTCTGCTTTTGTCAGTGCAGGCCTACTGATTTCAGCAGGCTCTGATTTCTCTAGGCACCCCAGTGGAGGAATGATCCATGTCTTTTTTAGTTGCATGCTGAAGATTTGCACCTGTCTAATCTTTTTGCTGTTGCTGTTGTCACCGTTCTGATGTTTTATTGATTGTGTTGGTTAGAGCATGGTGCTAATAGCGCCAGGGTTGGGGATTCAGTCCGCGTACAAGCCACTCATNCCAGTCGGGCCAGGGACGGGATTGTCCTGCTCTGCTCTGGGCTGGGGCAGCCTCGCCTCCAGTGCTGGGACAGTTTGGGCACCACAATATAAAAAAGAGAGCGTCCAAAGGAGGCCATGAGGACAATGACGGGCCTTGAGCAGGAACCATGTGAGGAGCTGCTGAGGGCATTTGGTCTGCTCAGCTGGAGAAGAGGAGATTGAGGGGAGACTCATCCCCGTTACAACTCCCTTGTGAGGGGAAGAGCAAGGGCAGACACTGATCTCTGCTCTGTGTGACCAGTGACAGGACCCATGGGAACGGCCTGAAGTTGTGTCAGGGCAGGTTTAGGTTGGATGTTAGAAACAGGTTCTTGCCCCAGAGAGTGGTTGGGAACTGGGACAGGCTCCCCAGGGCAGTGGTTGCAGCACCAAGCCTGACAGAGTTCAAGAAGCATTTGGCCAGTACTCGGGCACAGAGTGTGACTCTTGGGGATGGTGCTGTGCTGCGCCAGGAGTTGGACTCGGTGATCCTTGTGGGTCCCTTCTAACTCAGCATGTTCTGTGATTCCTTTTAGTGCATAGGAATTAAATCTGAATGGAGGACAGTTTGGGATAATGCATGCATTGAGACACCAGTGCATGCAATAGATAGAAGGAAGGTGAGCCTAACCTTGTTTTTTGAGTGTATAAAAAAATATATGGAGAGTCCAGGAGAATAAAGTAGGGTCAGGGTTCTTCCAAGCACTGGATCTATATAATGTAATTAGCATGATTTCTGGGTAGTGCTTTAGTAGACCCCTGAACATCTGGAGTCAGTGCTAACAAGTAATCTTTCCTGTCTATTCCAGTACCTAATATAAAGATTTGGTGGTAAACAGTGAAATTAAGTAGTTGAGGGAGAAGGGTATTATTTAAATTGTAAAGCTATTAAATTATAACTAGAATAAAGTTGAGCAGTTAGTTTGTTCACAGGGCTGGGTGGTTAAAGTAATTATAGGTCATGTGTCTAGCATCATGAATTTTAAAATCTCTGAGGCCTTTTTGATACTCTTTGATTTGGGATGGTTATTATTCCTGAATGCTAAAGAGAAGGAAAAAGTTCTGTGTGTGTAAAGGATGAGACTTTGGTTACCTGAAATGTTTAAGACAGTCATTCCAACGGCATTTATCACTCTGGGTTCTTTTTCAAGATGCTCCAGTTCATGTATATTGGTGTCTTGAAGCAGAATTACAGACCCTCTGCAAGCTTACAGGTTTGGCACTAAATCCAGATGGCTGTCCATGCAAGTGAGATGCTTCCCAGAGAGGCTAGATGGGATGTAGTAGCCAGGCTGGGCTCTGCTTTGGGTTTGATTCTGCTTGTCACACAGCCACTACCACGGGATGCTTGGAGGCAGGAGGTATTCTTAGTGTGGAGAGGTCCTTAAAAATATTCATTCCAATAAAAATGTAGCAAGAAGTGAATGGTGATAAAATATACAGGATAAGTTGGATTTTCTTTAGGTTTTGAGCAAAAACCAAAACTGGGTAAAACTAGGTTTGTTGTCTTTAAATTTGTGGTGGTATTTTTGGTAATCTGTCCATTTTGCTTAGTAATAATTGACACCTCTAATTAGCAGTGTGCTGTTGCTATTAATATAAGTGTTTCCCATTCCCTGATCTCTTGTTTACTGTCTAGGTGTCCTGAAATTGGAGATACTGTAATAAAAGGTCTATTTTGGACTTCAGAACATAATAGGACAAACAAGTGCTTAAAATGTATCCATGCACCATTTGAGGATATTGAGACCAGCGGTCTGTTTCCTTTGGGATGAACTCAGACAAACACATGTTGTTTATGCCCTTGTATGAGATACAGGTTGGCCTGCAACACCGGATGATAATCTGGCAAAGGCAAGTTACTCCTATCGTTAAAACCTTTTTTGTGTGTGTGTCTTGTAGCTTCTGCCATCCTGTGCATCCTAGGAAGACCACTGAGTAAAGGCTTTTGCCAGTTACAAGATTGTATCTATTAATCTAAAACATGTTCCTCGTGTTTTCTTTTGTTGTGGCAAAGACTCCCAAATGCCTTGGATATTTTATTTTGTTTTCTGGATGTGTATATGTGTGGGATATCTGAGGTTTGGGGACTTCTTTCAGTCTCATTTGGTGATCATCTGTTATAGAAGGACTGAGTGCTGATGTCCAGACACCACAGGAGGCTGGAGGGATGGGAAGCCCCATGGCTAAAGCCGCCTGCCTGCCCTTCCCCCAGAGCACTTTCCTGTCCTGTTTGTGTCACCGTCGGTATTTATGGTGCTGAACTTGCTGGTGGATGTTCAGGATGAGTAGAGCTAGTGATAATCAGCTAAGTGAGGAGGTGGAGAGAATAGAAGTTACTTGTTTGAGCTAAAGAAGTATGTAAGTTCTTTAATTGTGAATGTCATCGATTTGCATTCAAGGCTGCTGGGTATTCCAGCTGTTGCTGGGCTATGAGAGCATTCTGCAGTGTTTTAACATGCTAAACTTTATAAAGAACAGGTTTCCTTCCTGATGCTCTCTTACTGTTTATCTACAAATGTTATTTTTTCCCTTTATTTTCTCCTTCTGGCACGCGGCTTACCAGTAGGGCACTGCCTGATTTTCTCTTCCTTTGCCTGACAGTTCCGTCATGCAGTCAGTCCTCAGCCTACCATGTGGTCCCATCAGGCTGAGGCTGATGCCAAGTCAGAAACTGACAGGAGTGCTTAGAAACTAAATGAGATTCAAAAGGTGGAATGGAAGTACTAGATCAAACTCGGAGTGTAATGCTGGGCAGCACTATGTGCTGAAGAGATGTTGATTTAGATACTGTACTTTTAAAATAAATAAATAATTGCATGTAGTTTGTAGTGGGATGGTTGTTTATCCTTGTTTCACATGTTTCAGATTACTGGGAAAGCTGTCACATAGATGAGCTGTATCACCTGTGGATAAGGTACAACATCAGTGATGTAAAAGTAACACCAATGGTGCCTGCTCATGTTGAGCTGAGAAATAGAAAAGAGGAAAAAATACTAATCTTTTGCCATATAACTCATAAAGATCCCCTCAGATGAATTTTTTAATTACTTCGAGGTGAAAGGCAGTATTTAAATTTAAAATGTGGCTTTTAGTAGTTAGATGGCTCTTCCTGCAAGCTGGTACTCCTATGCTTCAGCAGTAGAGCCAGTGCAGGTCTGTTAAGGGAAAGTATGAATACTGTGCATTCATCATCTAGAAGTAACAGCTGAGTTGTTCATTAACACAATTGTTTGAATCCACAGTCTACCCCTCCACTGAGTTATAACTTAAAATAGGCTCTATTTGATGGCTGAATTCTGTGACAATGCCTTGGTTGTTCTCTATAAACTTGTAAGTCTTTCAATTTAATTTTTTTATTCTGTTTAGCACACCGCCTCATTTATCCAACACACAACTTCTTAATCATCCTTCATGTTAAGAGTTTTAATATATTTGGACAAGGGCTACAATTTCTTTTTTCAGCGGAAACAGTACAGATTTGTTTTTCTGTTTACTGCCAACTCGAGAGTAAACTCCAGCTCTGATCTGCTGGTAACTGAAGGCTGGTAAAGGAAGAATTATCCAACAGGAATGTGAGGAAATATCTCCATTCATTATAGTTCAGAATCAACAGAGCAAAGCCTCTAAGCTGCTGTTATCATTTCAAAGTAAAAAGATCTCTTCTCCCCCACTCTGTGCTCAGCTTAGTTTTGTGTAGCTAAGATATATTTGTTAAGAAAGAAAACAGGCAAAAATGTTCTATTATGGCACAAAAGAAGATTGATTTAAGCCAGTCTCATGACTATACAAGCCCTTGTTAGTCCCAGACGTACTGCTCGAAGTTTTACTGTGCTGACCATTGAAACAGAGAATCTGATCTCATTTTTGTGGTATGATATATAATAAACATTATGTACTGGTTAATAATGTTTTATTTTCATATCCAAAGAAATGCAGTGAATGCCTAAACTTTCTCACCAACCAGAAAAACCTTACTTTGATCTGTTAAATGTGGCTTACTAGAGATTAAAATAAAAAACCTACTTCTGATCTGCAGCCTGCTTTAGGAAGCTCCCAGCAGTAATATCAGAGGTAACAGATCTCCCAGCAGATACCAGAGCTGCTGCTTAGCACAGAGTTGGCACATGGAAGAGAGAAGTGGCAAGTTTGCTTTGTGGCAGAAAACCATTCACTAATCCTTTGGGAATTTCTGATGTATTCTTTTGTGGGGATGCCTAGGTAGGCAAAGTGATTTTTTTCCCCAAAATTTTGTGGTCCAGTTAATTTTTGTTAATGTGATGGAATAAATGTTTTTAAGATACTTGTGCTACTTATTGGCCAGTAATTGTAGAGAGATGTATTGATGTTATTGATGGTAAGCTGTCCTTGACCCAAATTTTTTCAATACAAATTGTTTATAAAGTAGGAACAAAACCCTCTCAGGAGTGTGAATGTATGTTTGACCGAAATGTAACTGTAAAGGAAAAGTTCGTTTTCTTTTCCTGTGAAGTTTTAGTGTTCTTATTATAGAGGATACTAGAGATGGCATTAAGATGTGGCTATTTAAGAGTAAAATGCAACTTATGCGAAGTATTCAAATAGATGAATTTAAAGAGTTGATACTGGGGGAGTTTCTGAACCTGAGAGGGGAAAATTTACAAGTTTTGACATGGGTGGAACAGTTTAAAATGTAGGCGTGACTCTCCCTGTCTTTCTCTGGTCAGACTTTTAAAGAATGTTACATGAAGAGAATCTGGGTAATGATATGCACTGATTTTAACAACACCTGAATATTTATCTTAGTTCTGTGAATAAAAGATCTGTATTCAACCCTTTCTTATGCCATGCATGTTTTATAGGGTGAGTTGGCTGAAGTTGGTGAGTCTGAGACCTTGATTGAAATGGCTCATGTTAATCTAGCTTAACATTTGTAGCTTTTATTTCTTTTCCTAAAGAAAGATTGACTCTTTTCTCTTGATAACCTCTAAGGCACTCGCTTGCAAATAAATATAGTCTTGGCAGGAAGAAAAAAAGATAGCTCTTAATATTGAGAAGGATATACTCTGTATAGATTTACTTAGTCTTTATTTTTGTGCTTTTTTGAAAGTGATGAATGACTTATCACATGATTAGTCTTTCAGTTGTGATCTTTTTCAAGCTGCTTTTGGGTGGAAATTGGAGTGTGTAACGTGGAAAGCAAACATTTTCATTTGCTCTTTTTAAACTACTACCCAGTATGGAATGTGCTAAGCATTTAGGGAAAAAATCTCAGCTTATTTTGTGTTTATAACTAAGCAGTGTAACGTGACCTGTACTAAACAAATGAAGCCAATGGTAACTTGAGACTGTGCTTGGCAAGGCATTGAAGCTGGGAGGTATCAGCCTTCCACACCTACTTCTTATTGACAGACTGGAAGAAGAAAACCAAGTTTATTGCCTTTTCAGTTCCTCATTTGTTTCCCTACCTGGAATTAACTCGTGATCATTTTGAACTAAACTGAGTAATTTGAAATGAGGAAAATATTCACCCATCTTGTGGAAAATAATATGGCTGTCAAAATCTGGTGTATTGCATAAGTGGACTGGTTACAGTGGCTTTGTCAGTGATTTCTCCGCAGCTGACTTGTTTAATTTGCTTGGAGTTTCAGCAGCAAACATACTTTGATAAATATTGTTTAAATTATCTTATTTACACCTAAGATAGTACCATCACTGCAAAAATTTTTGGATTTCAGGTATCTTTATATCGGATGAGCTAATGTTAAAATTGTGCTTTTAATTGTTTTCACATTCAAACTACTTGGTTGCAGAAGGGTAGTTGTTAGAATTGGCCTTTCACTGCTATGGGGATAGGTTTCAGACAGTTTGATATACTGACATGATGTGTTTTGAGCTGCATGTTATTACCCATTTGGCATTTTTGTACACCAAGCAGAGTTTTCTTGTGAGTAGCTTGTTTGCATCTGCTTGAGCCAGCGAGGTGTGAAACCACACGCTTGTGGCTAAGTCTCTCTTGAGTTTACTGCAGGTAAGACTAATTAGTGAATGGTTTACTTCTGTGAGTGGTGGTACTATGTGCTTTGCAATAGTTCCATCTCACAAACTAAGTGGTCACAAATTGACATAGATTATGCTTATGTCATAGATTATGCATAGATTATGTTAAGAGATTTTTCTTCAGGTAAAATGCCAGCAATGTAGAGTGGTTGTAGCGGGTTTTTTTGCAAACTAAATTAATACTTCATCATGGAAAATAAAGTGGATCTAGTTACCTGCCTTGCAGACAAGGTAATGGTAGGTACAGATGTGCAGAACGACTGGATTCCTAAGGAACAGAGCATCATTTTTAACACAGATTTTTTTTTTTTCCCAATAATTGTTTTCTTGTCACGAGTCCTGGCATGCAGGTGTAACAATGTTTTGATGACTGCCAGAAACCACTTTGCTAGACCAGTGTGATGTTGGCTAAGCACAGAAAAGTAAGCAAGAATTTGGCTTGACCAGAGCAGGCTTTATGGTTTAATGGGGAGAGAGAAAGATGAAGGGAAGTGATAAAGCCCAGAGCTGGCCTTGTGAATGGGCACGAATGGCTCACGACTGCCTGGGAGCCTCACATGGGACTAATGGTTAATGCAATAGTGGAACCTCAAGCCTTTTGTGCAGTTTTCAGTCCAAGCCTGGTACATTGTCACAAACTTTGACAATAGCAAATCTTCACAGAATGGGTCAAGTCAAGAAGGATCTCTGAAGATCATGTAGCCCAACCCCCCAGCTCAAGGCGGAGGCTACTCTAGCGGAGTATGGGGAGAACTGTTGGTATGAACAAGAGACTGTTTACTGCAGTAGTTCATTGGTCCTCTGTGCTGCTTTGTGAGCATTTCAGATGAAACTGCTTATTTGCTTTAAACTGTAAAAAACTAGCTGAAACAAACTAGACGCCAAAAAATTCCATAGCTTGGTAAGAGCAAAGCTTGCTGTGGGAAAGGGCATGTACTCACTTCTGTGCTGGTGCAGACAGCTTATTTGCAATTTGTAATGGTGTTGAATAGATGTACAAGGGACCATCAGGGCTCGTTTGGCCGAGCTCCAAAAATGACATTTTTTAAACCAAGCTCCTAAAAGACGAGGGGGCCACGGATTATGCCCCTAGACAGAGAGCTGAGCTTATTCTCCAGCTGAACAGGGGTAGATAAGGGGGCTGGGGTGGCCCTTGGAGCCCCGTGAGCCCCGGGCAGCCAGACGCAGCGCGTTCCCAGTGCAGGGTGAGGATCTCCCACGATAACCCCAGAGCCAGCATGCATGAAACTACTTCTACCCAAGCCCTCTACATAGCAGTTTTATTTGTGTCTTTGACCTACGTAAGGGAAAGTATTAGAATGATATGAAGTCCAAATGTGACTTAGTTTGACTTTAATGTGCAGTACTGTGTGGTGCATGCCCTGCAGTAAATGTTGTGCTTTGGTTATTGTGCATTTTCTGAAATTCCACTGTAAGAGTGGTCATGTGATGGAGCCCCACGGTAGGGAAGTGTTTTCTTTATACTCTTCCTGTTGGTATCAAGTTACTCCATGCATTATCTGAGTGGTTCTCATAATTCCTGTACATAGAGTCATGTTGTTGGCTTTATGCCTTATCACATTACTTATCCCAGTATTGTTTTCCAGGGACTCCTGAGGTTTGATCTCAGGACAAGCACTCTGTGTCTGTATGTAGGGAAAGCCTCATGTCTGAGGAAGGGTAAGTTCATAAGGCAAGGGTTTGCATGGAATCGTTGAGCTATCCCCTGGTAGCTCTTATGCTGTGACAGGCCAGAAATGCAGACAACCTAATAACTTAAGCACTTGGACACTCCAAGGCTCCTTGGAAGCCAGTAGGGCTTGCAGTCCAAAATGGCTGTTGCTGTTTGAGGAGAAGACTCTTAAGAGCTTTCTTGTTTGCACAGGAGTGTGAAATCAGGACAGATGACTAAGGTAAAAGGACTTTGTGTGTTCTGTACCCATTTGAATGGCTCTGTTCATTCAGATGGTGGTTGAATTGTAATCTTGGGCAATGATTTAAGTATGAAGTGGTCCTGAAACAATTTAGTTACCTATTGGCTTTTAATGATCTCGTGAAGCAGTGTATTTTAAATGGATATCTTATTATGAAGGTGATAATGATCTAACTATTGGTGGAGGAAGGAAAAGAGGAACAAAGTCAGAAATGCTAAATAGTATGAGCATGTGTAAGTTATATGCTTCATGTAAAATTTGCATCCTTCTGAGATGTACATGAGCATATTTTTGAAATTAATTGTCTTCTATGTTTATGGTATAGCACTGAGGCTTTGAGCTGGTGCATAATTGGCTGTTAATCCATCTTTGATAGCCTTCCGTGGCAAGTTATTGCTGTTTATCTCTTTTTGAGATTTCCTACTACCATAACCATGTGCTTTTCTTTCTAGAGATGTGTGGATGGCCACACCACACAGAACAGTTAATGGCTCTATCTCTAGGTGCAGTTTCTGTTTGCTGGATAACTTAGGGTGTACTCAGAGCATCATAGTAAAGCAGTTGATGAAATTCCTGTCCCTGATTCAACAGTTTCCATCTCCAGTGTTTTCAAAGTTGCTGTTAACTTGCTGTGTGTGTTCCAAGTTCAGGAGAAAAAAAACCCCAAACATCAAATCCCCTACACTTTGAAGCCACCTCATTATGTTTATGGCACGGACTCACAGCTGGAGTAGTGTGGCTATGGGATGGTTAATTGAGAGTTGGAGTGGAAATGACTGACTTGTTAACCTTTCTTTTCTCGGGAGAATGAAAGGTCAGATGATTAGATCTTGTTGTGGGGAGAAAAACTATTTATTTATAAAGGTAAAAGGTGTGTTAGCAGTGGTGTTAACTTTTTTCCAAAACTATAGGGGAGGCTTTTTCTATATGTGTTGCTAGTATCATGCTTTGAATATTACATTTTCTCACTTTGTGTTTTTACAGTAATGGTTTTTCCCTTTCATTTGGGTTTGAAAAATTCCAATGACAGGAACAGTTCCTGGAGTCAAAATAGACTGGTACTCATACTTTTTCCTTGGCCTGTTAGAACATACTCCTGATTATATATTCTTTGCAGGATCAGCACAGCAAAAAAGGACAATGAAAGAATTCCGTGTGCTCTTTAAATGAGCCTTACATAAAACAAAGTTTAAAATTCATTAGGACCTACCTTTTAAGCACTTGTCAAATCTTCTCATTGTCAGGTTTTCTTCCCACTTAATGTTCACTTTATATCAAATCAATGTGAGGTACATGATAATACTTTCAGAATCACCTAAGTCCCATTAAATAAAAAATGACTTAAGCACTTGGTTACCTCAAGGCTCTTTGGAAGCCAACAGGCTGTTGCTGTTTGAGGAGAAGATGCTTAAGGGCTTTAAAAATTTTGCCTCCTGGTCAGAGTAGCTGATAATATTCAGGACAGGAGTAAAGTAAAAATGCACCGAAGGGAGGGAAAGGCTTGGTATGGCTGCTCATGTGGGCAAAAGTGAAGATATATTTCTGAGAATTAGTGTAGGGGATCAAAAATGGGGATCTCTGTTCTTCTCTCTCCACATAGCCAGGTGGGCTGCGGGCTGGCTTGGCTTCATGTCTCCAGCAGCATCTGGCCTCTGTGCTGCCCCAGCAGCAGTCCCTGCAGTCCCAGGCCCTGAGTGCTCCAGGGTCAGCCAGTACAGCATGTGCTGGATGCGCCTCAGGGAGCTGGGCAGAGGCTGCTGACTTGCTTTGCGGAGGAAGAAAATGAGGCACATAGGAAGGTGAGGGCCTTACCCATCTCACACAGCCAGTCTGCAGTAGGACCTGGCTCTTGTTTTCCAGATCCTACATAGTCTTCACTACTAGGATTACCACTTCTTAGTAGGACAGATGAAGGCCATGTTTTCAGTCCATGTGTGTATGAGCCACTTTGAAGTCCCTGTCATCCAGCTGCTGCTTTCTTTTGCATTTTCTCTTCCTAATTTTGGTAGGCTCATTAGTGGAGATGTTCTCTGTTGTCTCTCCTTGTGAGTTGGAAGATGTCCATATAATCTTCCAGTAGTAACAGCAGTCTTCCTGAAAGTCATAAAGAAAACCACCAAGAATGTACTCGTATGTATGTGTGGCTTTTAAATACACATCTATATGAACATGTATACAATGTCTTTGGCTGTATACATGTGTCAGTCCAAAGTCAGGGCTCTCGAAATGGAAATTGCCTCAGCTAGAAATGAGAGGTAGCTCCTGCTGACAAAAACACCCACATGATTTTAGGAGCTCTAATAGTTGTGCCTCAGGACAGAGAATGTGTCTCTTCCAGTATCCTTCAGATGACAGCTGCCATAACGAAGCCTGAATATGAAGAATACATTTTTCTGTGGCTGTATCCTGGGCGCTGGGAAGACTCTACAGTTCAGAACAATAGTGGAATATGAAGCTGCCAGCAGGCAGTCTGCGTGGACAAGTATAATCATGCACCACTCAGCTTTCAAGGAGATTACAGTTAGTGCACTGACTTGCTCATAATAGCGATGCATTGTTTAGCTTAATAACTTATCAGCTCTCCAGGAACCAGCTAGTGATCACTGTCATCATACACTGCTAATCATTCTGTTCTTAAATTATCCCAAAATGAACTAAGGACCCATCACATCACCTATTAAACCAGCAAACTGAGTCCATTATGATTTTTTTTTTTTTAAGCTAGAAGGAACAATACTGCCTACCTTTTTTCTTCTCTTGTTTTGTCGTTATCTTTGCCATATGTAGCTCTGCCTGTAGGTTTTCTAAATGTCTGGTTGAAAGGACATTGTCAAATTGTGTTGGGATATTTTTAGATCGATAGAGTTTTCTTAAATTGTGGGGGTTTTGTGAAAACTGCTAGGGAACTGAATCTGTAACCTGCTTTTTAAGGAACATTTGTTTTTTCATAAAGCATTTGTGGCAGAGGGGTGTTGGTTTTTTTTTTTAATGGTGCTTGTCTGTAGTGCCTGGGCTTCTGTCAGTCATTAGTAAGTGTAGTCTGAAAATGGCACTCTTTAGTAGTGAAGAGTGATTATCCCTCTTAGACAAATGTAGAATTTAGGCACAGGACAACAGCATGATTTACCCAGAGCCATGCAGGGAGCTGTAGAAGAACAGGAAGGAGAAGCAAGCTGGTTTGAGTCCTGATCCCACTAGGCCTTATATCATGCTGAATGCATTCTGGCTTCTTGTCAAAGGGTTATTTGTGAGTTCTGAGCTGCCAGCACTGAAGGAGCCTTGGAGTATTTCTTTTGAAGGAAGAGTGGCCACAGCTTCATTTGCAGACATTGAGATGAAAGATCCTAGAATGATGCAAAGTACCAAACCTGTGGGGACACCTTCTTGTGGTCAGGAGTGCACAGATATGCAAATCACATGAGCAGATCCCCAGTCTGTTCTGTGCTTAGGACTGAAATGGTGAATCTGTTAAAAGGGGAGGGGAAAACAGATGGATGTGCCCAACTGAAATAGGCCTCCTTGCTGTTCTGAATAGTGCAGGCAGCTGTGGGATAGTATCTCCTGATCTCAGGAACTGTGCGAACAGTGGGGTGGGCTGTTTTTATTAGACCAGAACAAGTACACCAGGATTTAAATAAAACCCTGAGCATTTTTGTGGTTTTCTTTAATTGTTTGCTTCGTTTTCATCTCTCCTGTGTCTGTCCTGGAAAGACAATTGTATCTCTTATCAGTGATGACTAGAATTAAAATAAGGACCCTTCTGCTGCAAAATGTATTGCCTGGCACATATATGTCTGATGAAGTGTCATCTTTCATGTTTTGAGAAGATGCTGTCTGACTGTGATATCTCTGAACCACATGAGAAAACATTTGGCCATACCTATTCTTGTCAATTATAATAATAGTCTATCTCAAATTATATAGGTCTTTTTAAATTGTATTGAAAAATGTAGATCCAGCCTTTGTTAATAAACAGAAAAGATCAGGTTGTTTCAAAATGGTGGGCTCTAGAGAGACTTACCTTTGCATATACTTCAAATACATCATCTACTTTTGGCAGCAAGAAGTGAAAAAAATGCTGAGTAGGTATGTCTTGTCCCCAAGGGAAGTTCCATAATAAGGAAATACCTGAAGCTTACAGGTGTGGCTTTCTCTTTTCCATGGGAATATTTCCCACTTCTCCAGGGAGTGAGAAATCCATCTTTCTTTGAAAACAATTGTTCAGGTTGCCAATCAGTCCTGTTTTATTGGCTCCATTTGCTGTAGGGCCAACAAATGGCATTCAGCCCAAACTCCAAAGTTGTACCAGCTCACTATATTTTGCACTTTACAGAGCTGAAAAGCATTGCCAGATGAAAAAATAGAATTGAATACAGTTGAACTGGAAAGCCTAAAACCTCCTATTAAACAATGCCAATATATTCTTTAATACAACACAATGGCTGTGCAATGATTTATGTTACTGTGTATTTTGAAATGTGTCTGACTTGGTAGTTATGCTGGACCAGACCTTTTTCTTGCAGGAAGTATACAGATATATCTGTCTACAGGTACAAGAGTGGAAATGTCAATATTCAAGGCCATGATTTTTTTACAAATCTGCTTGGGATGCCCTGATAACCCAGTTCTATGTGTAGCAAAGTCAACAACTTTCTCTGTGTTGATGTTGATGGGTTAGAGCCCAGGCTGAAATATGCATGTGAGAGGGAATGTTTCTGCAAAACCCTGTTCATGCAAACTGGACATCAGTATGCTTGAGGTTTTCTGGAAAAAAATACCCTTTTTTGCTTGGTGTACCATGCATTGGGATCCTTGGATAATTCATGTTATATTAAAGTCAGATCTGGATTATCTGTGGTGAAATGTGTGAATACTGAAAGTCCTAAACTGAGATGACAAAACATCCCATTTGGATCTAGATGAGCAGACTGGAAGCAACATGGCATTTTGTTGTTGGTTTCTTAGCCTGGGAAACTCAGCAAGTGACAGGATTACTGATGGTTCTTTCCCCAGCATCACATTCCAGACTTGTATGTATGGTTTCTGCTACTTTATTTTACCAAGGCTCTCCTATTCCTTTGTTCTCCTGGCTAGCTGATGCTTACAGGGCTCCCATCTTTTTGCAGGGCAGCTCCACCATGGTTTGAAGCCATTGTTTGTTGTGAAGTGTGAATGTGAAGATGCTGATACTCAGTGTGATGGTTGCCTAAGCCTTGCTCTGTTACCTCTTCCTCTTCTATTGCTGTCTTTGTGGCTGTGAGATTCTGTTCAATGCTGGTTTGTTGAAGAAAAAGATAATCCATGGTGGCTCTGTGCCATCATTTCAGAGAACAGCTATTCACCAGGCTTTTGATGGAGAGGTTTAAGAAATTATTTTGCTCCTTGGGCATGAAAATGCTGGTTAAGAGTGTAACTGGCACAGGACCTCCTTAGCCCTGGAAGTCTGGCCAGAGAGAAATTTTTACTTCCATTTAAGCCATGAGTCTGCACCCTCAGTAGGCTTTTTCATTAATATTTCGTTTACATATGTCAGTGCTGCTCAGGAGGAAGCTGTGATGCCTCACACAGAGGAGAGCCCATGATGCCTCAGAACAGCTCTCAGACTGCTCAGCAACAGTGGACTGCCATGCTGGGGAGTGAGGATGCAGGGCAGAAAGGGTGCATGGGTCTAAGAAAACTTGCATGTAAATTTTGGGATTGTGCTGAGTGTTTCTTTTTTCTTTTTTTTTAATTGAAGGAAACATCTTCTCTAGACATCTGTTGTGTAAGTCTAGATTGATTCCTTCAGTACAGGTAACAGTAGGGTTGACCTCTTTATACTGCTGTGTTTAGAGCAGGAAAGTCTGAACTTTACTACTACTTAAATAATTGTGGTAAAATCATCCAGTCATTTTATCTTCACCAAATGTTTGCCTCATTTTGGAGGCAAGGATTTTGTAAAGATTAAATGGTTGGATCTTGGCTCATTTTGGAGCCTCATTTTGTCCTTTTTTCAAGTACCTGTATGGTCATATTACAGCTGGCAGCAATACAGGCTCATTGTAATCCAGGCAATACNATTGAAGGAAACATCTTCTCTAGACATCTGTTGTGTAAGTCTAGATTGATTCCTTCAGTACAGGTAACAGTAGGGTTGACCTCTTTATACTGCTGTGTTTAGAGCAGGAAAGTCTGAACTTTACTACTACTTAAATAATTGTGGTAAAATCATCCAGTCATTTTATCTTCACCAAATGTTTGCCTCATTTTGGAGGCAAGGATTTTGTAAAGATTAAATGGTTGGATCTTGGCTCATTTTGGAGCCTCATTTTGTCCTTTTTTCAAGTACCTGTATGGTCATATTACAGCTGGCAGCAATACAGGCTCATTGTAATCCAGGCAATACCCTCAGTCGAGGAAGAAGTTAACAGGAGCATGGCCCAAGACTAGATGGTTTTTTATAGACAGTGAGCAAGCTAAGCCCATATAACAGGAGAAACCTTTAGTCAATCACAAGCAGTGGCCACACTGACAATAATGTATTTGGAAATGACAGACTTTGTACCTGTGTTGATAGATTCAAGTGTTACTTGCTTTTCCCAGTACACTTATGTTCAGTTCTTCAAGTAGAAGACGCTGCCCACTGTTCACACAACTCTAGAATGAAGCCTCATGCACCAACGGAAACTCCACAGCAGTTGTAGCTTTGCTTTTTGCAGCCTCAGTCACAGATGACGCGTATTTTACAGAAATTCAGTAAGTTGTGCTTCAGTTTTTCTTTGGACAGGTCAGCAGTGACTTCCTTGGAAACGTTGGCATAGTGTTGGATTTCTGCTGTGGTGAAAGCTTGCCTATGGTTCAATCTAAAAGTTTCTCTTCCCCTCCCTCCCCTGCCATTTATTTACCTCAGCACAAAATTATTACTTTCACATTGTGTGAGCTGATTCCCATGAAGGTAATACCGTTCCCCACAGAGAGTGTGGCCTGACACTGGAGCTTCCCAGGAAATCTGTCAAAACTGCTTCACCTTGGCCTTCATACCTTCACTATGTCTAACATTGCTGTTAAACCAGTAGTAGACTTCAGTCCAGGCTTGCATACTGACAGATTTGGAGCAACAAGCTCTGTAATGTTACTTTTAGTATTTTTACCCATGCATTCTATGGCTACATGGAGCCTCCTCCTGAAATGTTTCTAGCTTCCCCATTCTGCAGATTACAGGCTGGGAGCGTGTTTTCTTTTTGATGCATTATAGAAAATCAGTGTCATATAGTTACATGGCACCAAACTAGTGAATGTAATACCTGTATCCAAAATTGGAAGTGTCTTTGTGGGAGACTGGCTTCAGTGGAATTATCTGCTATTCCGGTTGACTGGTTCACTGCTGGCTTTCTCAGAATCCCATAATGTCCCTTGGTCATTTTCTTTCAAAATTAACCTGGTTTTCTTGGTCTGAATAGTTGGTCCTTAAATAAACTAAGTGCTTGGGAATTTGAGGATTGTGTTTACTCAGATTACAGTTTTGGTTCCTTCACTGACTGTTTGTCTCTAGTTTGCTGCCTTTTGAAATAGTCTGCAGATTCTGTACTGATGGTTCCTCAACCTGTTGTCACTCATTCCTTGTCTTGTACTTGTTTCAATATATCATAACTATTCTGCTGGCTCCCCCAAGCCCTTGTTACATCAGAATGTGCAGGAGATGGTTGTATATATTTTTGTTCTTGAGGGAATCTCATTTTGAGTCCTTTATCTTTTATATCTCAGGCCTTGGAGGTATTTGCTTCTTTCCAAAATGTGGTGTTTCAAAGAAGTGCTCAGCTGGCTAAAGGCTTTCCTGCTGAAGCACTGGGGTTGTTGGATGTAGCTGAGCAAGCTTCTTGGGGTGCGGAGACTGTGCAAGGGGCTGGAATGCAGGCTGGGAACTTGAAACATAGCTGGTGGGACAGTGGGCAAGATCAATGCCATGATAAAACTTACACTGAAGTTACAGGCTTGATACAGGATTACTAAATCTGTTTTTCAGAAGGCTAAACTATATAATGATGAAGCCTTTAATCTTCTCTCTTTCTCTCTCCCTCCTGTTCTTTCACACACACACAGACACACAATTACCTTTTTCATTCTTTCTCTTTAGTCTGCAGAAAGCAAATTCCTGCAGAATTCCTGGCATAAGGAAGGAAACTGATAACACTGTGTGTAACGCTGAAGCAAGAGCTGAAGCTACAGCTGTTTAATAGTTTCCAGCTCTTGCATTATAGCTGGGAGAAGATTCCCTAGTGAGGCCTCACAAGGGCACTGTGTCCTCCTGTTACATCCAAGTCCAGTTGTGTGCCCGAGTGCCCTCTTTGGGAGAAGGCAGGAGTTGTGTAGTGACTATAGCACCAGGAACCAGGATTCTCAGCTTCTATTCTTAGCTCAGCAACCAATTTATTGTAAAGCCTTTGGCAAATCATTCAGGCCTAATCCTGCACATACAGCAGCCCTCAACAAAGTCCTTTCTGTTTTTTCATTGGGGACAGAGGATCAGCTTCTTAACTTCTGCTTTTCTTGCACTCCGAAGGACTGGTGAATTGAAAAATATCTTAATGCAAGGAAGTGTGATGATTTGTTCATGTTCGTGAAGCAGTGACGTGGGCATCACTGTATGATGTGTGTGATTTTGCATCCATAAAGGGAGATTGATTGATTGATTGAGCTGTTATGAATTGGATCTCTGGAGCACAGGATTTTTTGCCTCTCTCATCAGAATACAATTTTCCATGATTATAGAGGATAATGCTGGAAATGCCTCTGCACTGTCCAGATGGCAGGGTCAATGTAGCTTGGACCTCGCTTGATTGCTTTGTGTGCCGGGATATGTGCTGCTGCTTTTCTCTCTTTATGCTATTGACAGAGCTAGAAATTGATGAATTCTATGACTGTCGATAAATTCTGCGAGATGGAAATTAATACCTACAGAGACCTCTGCTTTTATTGATCCTAAATTAATTTTCCACCCTTTTGCAAAGGTGAATGGCAGTGCTCATTTTTCTGTGATAGTTTTGTTTCGAATAATCTGAGCTGCAATCTGAAAATGAAATGGTGTAAAAAACATTCTGGGCTAGGAGTTAATTTCAGGAGTACCTTCTAAGATAAAAGAGTTTAACAAAAAGGTACTTTAATCTGCAACCTCCTTGCCTTTACATTTGGCTGTGCTGTATTTTGTAGCATGTGCAGTTCTGGTATCTGCTGAGTGCAGCATCTTGGTGTGCTGATTTGTGGGAGGCTTTATTTGCCTGCTGCAGAGTGGATTAATCTATAGAGCTGTTGGCAGAAATCCGTTAGTAGGCTTTTGAGGGGAGATCAGCTTGGAAAAAGCACAACTTGATTTTTGTGTCAGTTAAATTTTTGATAAGGGTAGAGAAAGTGTGGTCTCTTTGTAAACTGTGTTCTGAAAACACAGGGGCTGGTAGGGAATTCCTTATGTAGGTAATGCTTTAGTGTAGTGCTCTTGCCTGTGAAGGGACATGGCTGTCCCAGAGCTCACAGATACTTGATGAAGGGTTTGAAAATGGGCATGCCTTGCTGAATAAATTATTTAGTTAAAATAAGAGACAGAAGAGCAGAACTGTTACCTTCCATGCCACTTGGGCTGGGACAGCATTCTCCTTTTGTCTCTCCTCAGTGAATGGAAATATTATCTTGTGTCCTACAACAAGTCATTTCTGGGAGCTGGAGGGGCAATGGTGCAAAGAACACAGGTAGCCTGTAGTGAGAAGCTTCTAGTTTGTTGGGAGCTACATGCCTGTACATTTAAATATGCATATCAAATCGCTGGTGTCTCTCCAGCTTTACAGTTTTTCTGTTGTCTCTGTCTGCATTTGAAGTAGTGGACTGGAGCTGCCACCTGTGCTAGATGAAGGTCCTCATGGAACTTCACCAAGGGATGTATCTTCTAGTGCCCATGTCCCACCCCAGTGCTGAGTTCTTTGAGGCTGATGCACTAGGGCTGGGTCTGTCCCCCCCAAATGATGATGATACTAACAACAACAACAACGTCATCTATCATACTGTTTTTGGCAGTTACTGCATGGTTGTGATTTGGAGCCCTTGTTCAGCAGTTTCCTGTACTTTAAAGAGATTCTCCTCACAGTGTTCCAGTGCTTATCCAAATGTATTTTCTCTTCTGAAAGTATAGGAATCTCTTGCTTCCCTGTCTCCTCTCTCCTTCTCAGTTGCTAGAGCCCTCCTGCCTTGAAGGGGAAGACTGTCAGAAGGGGCTTGTTTCCTGCAGTTCTGCCTGAGGGCACCAGTACCCCTGCGGGCAAGGCATGGGATAAGTTTTGGGTTTTGGGGTAAGTTGGCTGGTTCGCTTGTCTTTGGAGGACTTGGAACGAAATGTGAGCTTTCAGTTTTCTTCCTGCCTCCTTGGCAGCCCTCATCACAAAATGAGCAGGAAGGTTCAGCCCCAACCAGAAAAGGCATCAGAAAAGGGGCTAGGAGAAAAACTTCTGCTCTGCTTCTCCAAATACTGCACTGGACTAGCATCTCAAGATGAGCTTAAATGTAGCCCAGTGTTGACTAAGTTGTGCACTGGCTGACTTTAGTGTTTTTATTAAAGCCAGCCCAAAAATTAATGGAGGCTCTTTGACTCCTTTCTACACTGCTAATTTTTTTCCATTAGTTTTACTAAGGTTCCAGCCATAAAGCAGTTTTTTAGTCATTATGTGTTAATTTCCTTCTGTTGACACTAGAGCATTGTAAGATTAGGGCTTTGTTTTCAGCCATGATATGAAGGCTAATTACTTCCTTCTGCCGTACTCTCAGTAAGAAAACATTGGACTTAATCTTTCAAAAAGAAAAAAGCAAGGAAAAATTTTTAAATGCCTAGAAGTCTCTGGTAAGTCCCTAGATTTGAATTTAATTTTCATAGCGTAATGACCACAAAACATTAGGAGCTAAGCTCCAGACTCCATAGCTCTGTCTATGTGGACACAATTTTTTGTTTTGTTGTTCTCACTGGGTATAATTTTGCAGTTACAATTTAACCTGTACCTTAGGATGTTCAGTAATTAGGGGTATGGATATTGTTTATATAAAAGTGTGTATTTGTCTTGTTTCAGCCTTGTGACTTGCTTTGATTATCCATTATCTTCTCGATAATTAAACTGTATATTTTTTCCCTGTTTCTTTCTTCATACTCTCTCTTGCCTTAATTTGATAGGAGAGGGAGAAACTACAACAGGAAACTTCGGAGCACTAGTAGATTTTTTCAGTGGGAAAGTGTGTGACAGTGTTTCACAGATTCCAACCTAAAGGCAGGCTGCTGAGCAGTATGGGAAGAAAAAGGTTATTGCTTCCTCATCAAGTGCCACTTTAATACAACCAAGGGAACATCAGCTCTTGGGTTCACTCATGTAACAGAAGACTGACAAAGCTAAGAGGAATCATATTTCACTTCTGATTAAAGCAATTGTTGTTAAACATTTATATAAAATTTCTACATGGTCTAGGCAGAAAGGATTGGAGCCCTGCATGAGAAAAGACAGTATTCCACAGTGCACTGTAAATCCCAGGTAGTTTGGGAATGTCTCTCGGTAACCAATGGTCTTGATTGGAAGGTATGCTTTTATAAAAACTGGGTTTGTGTTAGATGGTTAGTTTTGCTCAAGGGTCAGCATGCAGGGTTCCCAACATCCCCAGTTTATCAGGCTGCCTTAGGCCATGCCAAACTTCAAGCATGTTAGTCACTCCACTGAAATGTTATTAGCTAGGTATGTGCTTAAGTAACTTGATAAATTGGGAATGCAAGTTGTCAGTAGGGACTGGGGAAGTGTTCCCCAAGTCTCTCATCTGGCCATGACCCCTCTGGCAGAAGAAAAGTCAGGTGAGTCTTTTGAAGATGATCTTGTGGGATGCAAAGGCAATAAACCCAGCAAACTTACTTTATAAGCAACTAAGCTCTGTAGAGGATCACAAAGAATAGCTTTTTTTTACCTGGGATCACCACAAAGCTGCCTCAGACAGGCCAACAAGAAGTTTGTATAGTGTAGGATGTGGGAAAGAAGTACTATTTCGCTTATATGCTCACAAATAACAGAAATTCAAAATAATTTTAAATCTCTCCTACAGAGTGTGAAATCACGGCTGTCTGAACCATTTTAAATACTTGATATAGAGGGATTGCAATTCCATACATGTTTTACAAAGATCTTAACTTTTTGAAAGTACTTAGGGTATTTCTCAAGACTTTTTCGACAAGATACATAAAGAATATATTAGAAAACAGTAATACTGTGTGCCTACAGGCTTTGCAGCCAGGGAGATGTTACAGCCTGTACACACCTGTGGCTATTTTTCATGCATGAAAAAAAATATAAAATAGATGGTTTTAAGCATTTTTCACTCAGATCAAGTATACGTACATTATCCAAAAAATGCAATTAATTTTGAAATCTTGATATAGATATTGTAAAATATAAATAGAGCTATTCTTATTTATGTTCCAGTGTAAACTTCTTCAGTTACATAGGCATTGTGTTTGTTTTGCTTTTTCTGTTCAAGTGCCTAACATACATATCCTTGGGCTTCATATGATTATTTCTTTAAGCTTTAAGAAAGGCTCATACACAAGATCAGTGACTGTAAAATAAATCATCAATCCTGACTTTTATTGCAAGTGGAATCACAAACAGTGTCATATATACCTTGACAGTCAAAAGTTGGAAATGTAAAGAAAAGATACAGAAATTACTGGTTTTTAAAGCCTGATGAGTGTCTAACTGTATCTTCAGTTGAACAATAGGATGAGGTCTGACTTAGTGATTGAGCCTGTTTAGGGCTTCTCAGATGACTCTCAGACAAAGTTCTGGGTTTGGTTGCACTTCTGAAGAGCAAGTCTGTACCCACATTCTCACTGAAGGGCCGCTTTGTTTGGCATCACCCCTGAGCACCATTGGAACAGCTGCTACTGACTTCACAAGTGTAACTGCATAGCATCACTTGTGTTGGAGACAACACTGAAATGTAGGCTTGTGCTAAGGTATCTGCATAGGAAACTGTTCTGGTTTAAAGTTTATCCATATTTGGCCATTGAGGTTGTAAAAGCTGGTTTGTACTTTTAAGAAGAAAGGTGCAATAAGAAGAAAAAACAGCACAGCACAACGTGGGCAAGTGCTGATGGCATCTGCTCAACAGTCAGGGACTTGCCAGGGACCAAATGGAAAGAATGTGATGTAGTGGGTTAATTGGAGTTACTTGTCCAAGTGTGTAAGGTCAGTGCTGCACAATAGCCAGGCACAGTCAGAGAAAACACTGCTCAGAGACCTCTCATAGCTGGCCAGCTGTTTTAGGAGTGGTGTTACCACAGCCTCTGAATAGAAATAGTTGTCAAAGGAACAGCAGCATTTCATGAAGACTGGTTAAGCAGTAGAACACCTCCATGAGGTAGGTGTGGGCTGGGCATTCCATTTTCAGCACCAACATACCCAAATAGCCAAAATCGCCATGAGGCTGGGCCCTAAGAAACAGGAAGACTAGCTTTAAAAAGCAAGTTTTTCTGTGCTTGGTATCCAGGCTTTCAGTTTAGATTTGTCTGCAAACAAGCCTAAGCCTATTTAGTTAGTTAGCTGGTTTGGTCTTGTGTAATCGTGTTATTTGAGGCAGAGATTTGGAGAAAAGATAATTGCTTTGTTAACCATGTCGCAGTGAGCGATAGTTCAATATTATGCAGAAGGCTAAATGAGGGGAGAGGTTTGCTTCAAAGGTGCAGTACCTTAGAGTTCCTGACCTCTCTAGCTTTATGGAAGTCACTCATCTGAATGCTATTCCATGCCTTTGCAGAAAAACTTTCTTCCTGTTCTCAAGCTGCTTCCCATTGCTTTCTCTGCTGACCAAAAGATTTTAATTTAAACTCTAGGTGTGAATATCGTTCTGAAGAAAACTGGTACGGGGGCTTTGGATACCAGAGAAGCATTGTTAGATTGACTTTGAGATAGGAATAATGAAAGTGTGGCTCTCATGCAATAGAGATTTAAACTAAATATTCATGGCTGTATAAATAGTGGTCACAAGACTTATGTGACATCTGAATATCAAAAGTGTTGCAGTGGGGTGGC
>VYZQ01023929.1:0-18141 GCA_013400655.1 Mystacornis crossleyi
CCGTCCGACCTGGCCTTGGGCACACGAAACACCGCGGCAGGTGCTGCGGGAGCCTCGGGGGAGCAGGCGGCAGCCCGGGGCTCTGCGGCTGGGCCAGCGGCTCCCGAGCGGCCGCTGCCCTGCCGGGGGAGCGCAACGGAGGGCGAGGAAAGGCTCCCGTCAGTCAGGGATTTCAGGGATGCTCCGGGTGCCGGCAGCCGCGGGGAGACACGCACAGACACACACCGCCCCCCGCGGAGCCCTAAAGGGAGGAGAAACGGCGGAGCAGCGGGAAAAAAAGACTCAAACGATGCCGGCTCTGCCGCGGCCGCTGGGATCCGTCCGGCAGCGGGGAACGGCCGGGCAGGGCTGTGTCTCTGTGCCTTCCCGGGGAGGGGCGACCCGATTTGGGGAGGGGGAGGACAGGAGGAGGGGGATGCGGCGGGGATGCTCCGCGCCTCTCCGCGCCTCTCCGCGCCTCTCCGCGCCCCGGTACCGGCGCTCGGCCGCTGGGACGGCTGCCCACGGCTCTGCTGCGGAGCATCGCCTGGCACGGACGTACCGCGGCACTGTCCCAGGGACCCCCTGAGCCCCCGGCAGCCGTCCTGCCCCCGCGGCTCTGCCCCCCGGCTCTGGGCCTTGTGCCGCCCTCCTGCCCCTCCGGCGGGACGGGACGGGATGGGGGGGACCCCTCGCTTTCCGCCCCTCCCCGCGGCCGCGCCGTGGAAGTTCCGCGGAGTCTCCCGGGGCCGCGGGGCAGCAGCTGCTTTCGTCGAGCTCTGCAGGAGCCGAGGCGACAACCCGGACAGGTTGCTGCAGCCTCATTAACAATACAGATATGTGTGTGTTTAAATAAATTTTAGAGGAAGAGGGATGTAACTAATTAGCATCCCCACGCTCTCTTTTAATTGCTGCCAAATAGGAAAACTACTGACTGTGACAGAGGCGCAGCAGTGGGCTCTGGCTCCCCTCCCGAAGCGTGTTCACGCCTGGGGGTGCTTCGTGGTCCCCACGGGAAACTGCATCCTCGTCAAAAAGGGAACTGAGCCACCACGAAGCAAAGCATCTCTTCTGCTTGGAATCAGGGGATATCCCCTAAGCAAGAGCACCGATTTAAAAATATTTTTATTAGTAGTATTTTTTAATAAGTAAATAAAAGCCGCCACCTGTCAGGAGCCACCCCCCCTCTCCCCGGCTGCTGCTCGGACCCCGCACAGCTCTGCCCTGTGTCTCGAAGGGGTGTCCAGGGGGGTTCGGTGTCCGTGCAGCAGTCCCGGCTGTCTGCACATTCCCTGTGCCCGGGAGTTTCCTGGAAACTGAGAGTTTCGCCGGGCGCAGCTGCCTCCGTGCTCCGGGGGGACCCCCGGCCCGCCCGCCGCCGCTTCTCCCGGCTCGAGAGAATCGCGGATGGCTGAGGAAAGCCACGCTGCGGAGAGGGAGCGGCTCAAAAAGCGTTATCCCCCTGCCTGAGCCCTCAGAGAAGGACGGACCAGCTGAGCTGCCCGCGTGCCCGGCCACACCAAAGCATCCCTCGCCAGCAGCACCCGGGGCGGGGGCCGCATCCATCACCTGCCGGGCGCGGGGCTCTCGGGCCGGGGGCAGGCGCAGCGCCCGCCTCTGCCCTGCCTTCCCTTCGCTCCCTGCCTGCCCTTCTCTCCCCTTCCCTCGCCTCGCCCTGCCCGTGTGCTCCCCGCGGAGCCCGGACCTTGCGCTCGTCCCTGGCAGAGGCTGCGAGCACAGAGCGAGGAGCAAGTGGATGTACGGGAAAGTTTGTCTCAAACTTTGTCGTGTTTAGCCTCGTCTCTGCTCTCTGGGCTTGTCGCTTAGGAAGCCAAGTGCTTGTTTTGGTCGCCTTGTTTAGGTAATTTCTTATACATCATCTTATACATGAGGGATGTATAAGAATAATTATAAAATATTATTCATAGACACACAATAAATAATAAGAACGCGAACTCATCTTCGTGATTTTGGCCACCAAAACTAAGGTGTTCAGGCTCTGACCACCGCAAAGAATGATAAAATTATGTCCGTTTCTCAGTGTGACATTTCCGAGCAGAAAGAAAATCTGGCTTCTGAGGCTATAATAAAAGTAACCAACGCTGTTACAATTCTCCTCTGGAAGGAAGAACTGATCCCAAACCAGGGAACTCCTCGTTTCTTTCTAAATCCGTCTTGTCCCTTTAATACAAATGAACTTTAAGCTCCCCCTGTATTTTATTATTTAGATTTCCAGTCTTAATGACGCCAGGAGCAGCGCAAGCACACTCGCTAATAATCGTCGCGAACTGCATTTCAAAGAAACATCCCTGGAAGAAAAACACCGTCGTTAAAAAAAAATAGAGACTCCACCAAAAATGATAATGTGGAGTCGCTGATGATGATGGGCTTAATGCAACTGCTGCAAATCAGCACCTGCGTGGTAGATAAGGCAGATAACACCTCCAACAGTTACTTCCACCACCCCCTTCCTCCTCGGGTTTATTTTTAGATCATTCATTTAGTCGGATGGAGGGTTTTATAGTGTCTGGATTTTCCAAAAAAAATTTAATTAGAGCTCATGGTGTTTTCCTTCCATGGTCTTTAGTGGGGGAAAAAGTGAGTGAAGTGTGAACTGGTTTAATCTGGAGACGTGGGTCTATCTCGGGCCTTTAATAGCAGCTCTTCCCGGGCACTGATAGCCAAGATCTCCGCAGCCAGCACTGTCCAGGGTCAGCTTTTGTCTCTGCCACAATAAACAAACACTTGCTCCTCTCATGTAAATGAGCAGTGATCCGGATGCACCTTAAAACACTGGGAGAAGTCGTTGCTTTTGAAAACGATGTTCATTTTGTCTGACACACATAACTGCATAGATCAAATGCCTGCAGAAAGGTAGCAATTTGGCAGGGAAGTATTTTCTAAGCTTAGATGAAAGTGTGCTCACGGCGTCCGAAAATGCCTGTCTCACCTCCCACCTGCTTCCCCAGCCCCGAGTTTGAGCGAAAAGATTAGACAGGCGGGATTTTCGTTAAAAAAGATTAAAAAAATTAAAATAAAAAGAAACCGATGCGAGGAACCAGTCGCACAATTCACAGAGCCCCCGATCGGGGACGCTGAATCAGGGCTGCTTTACCTACCGGGGGTTCGACACCACTGCAGTAATCTTGTCGGACCATTAAGTAAATTATACCTTAAACATTGGTAGCTTACAAGTTGTAATCAGTAATTCAAACTCTTGACAATTATGCAAATGAAGCCCCGGCTGCTCTCGGAGTTTCTCGCTTTTGCTACGAGGACTTTTTCCGAGTTTATTTAGCCCAAAAACCGCCGGCTGTGGGGGCAGCGGCGCTGCGCCGCCCCACGCGGGGTTCAGCAAAGCCCTTCCACGCGCGGGGGAGCGGGGAACACTCGGCACCGCTCCCGCACCCCCCCAGAAAAGAACGCAGCACGTGGGGGAACGCGGGGAAGCCTCGCTGCAGCGGGGGGATGCCCACGCGTGACCCCTTCCCCGCGGGGCAGCACCGGGGGCGGCGGAGGGGGGGTCCGGCTCCGCGCTGCCCGCCCACCCTCCGCGGGCGCGGAAGGAGTGGCTTGGGGCTGCGCGCTCCCTCCTGAGTGGCTGGCGGCCGCGGCGCCCGAGCCATCCCTGGGGAGGAGTTAGGATAATCCTATTGCCATTAAGGGCGTCTGGGCAGGGAAAAAAACCCCGAGTGACCATAAGCGCGGAGGGTTAGTCCGTCAGCTGCCTTCATGCCTGCCAACTGAGCTCCGTCCGGGGGGCCGCTCCTCTTCCCCAGCGCCGACGTGGATTTACCGCCCGTGGCGGGGGGCCGAGCTGTTCTGTTCGCGGCACCGCGCACCTGGTCCGGACGCTGGACGCCATGTTGTGGAAACTAGCAGATAATGTCAAGTACGAAGAGGACTGCGAGGTGAGAGGCTGCGGGGAGGGGTCGCCGCTGGGGAAGGGGGGTCCTGCGCGGGGCTCCACCGCCCCCGGGCCGCGCCGCCCGCCCCGCTCGCTCGCAGCGCAGCCGCCTCCCCGCCGGGAGCGGCAGCTGTTCTCCCTGCCCGAAGACCCCGCTTTGCATTTTTTCTTTTTCTTTTGGAGGTGCGATTTTTTTTATATATATATTTTTTTTTCACTGAGTCTTTTGAACTCTCGAATAAACGGGGTGCAAGCCCCAGATGGGAGAACCGAGCTTGCATCCCGCGTTTCCCAAGGGGCAGCGCCGTACGGAGCGGGGCACCCCGGAACCGCAGGGCTGTCGGAGCGCACCGCACCGCACCGGGGCGGGATGCGGAGGGGCCGGCAGGTAGCAACTGCGGGGAGGGTGAGCCGGGCAGGGCGAACCTTTCCTTCCCACGTTTTTCCTCCCCGGGAGCGGCTCCCACCCGCCGCGAGTTGCTCCCGGGTTTTGATCTCTCCGAATTCGGCCGTGTCCCCTTGTGCCGCCCCCGGCTCCGCTGTCCGCCTGGTCGGCTCCTACAGATTAGCTCCAGTCCCTGCTTCACGCTCCATTGGGACCCCATTCACCTCTTATTAACTAGCCCTGTTATTTTAATGACCGTGAAGCCAGAAGCTGCTAAATCCCTGGATCAGCTCAATGTAGACATTTCAGCTTTGACTGCTGAGATTGGAAATGGGGGGAGAAGCAGCGATGGCACGGCTGGAGGCAGGTCCGCCGTCCCTCCCCGTCGGGCAGAGCCGGGAGCCCCGGCCCGAGCGCCCCTCGAGGGTGGGAGGGATCCCGGTGCCGGGCGTCCCCCATCGCTCCAAGGGCCCTGGCGTGTCCCCCCTCAGCCGAGGCAGCGGGGCGGAAACGCGGCCGGGTCTCTGATTTGAATTTGTCTGATTTTAATGATTCTTCTGATGACTTGCACAAGCGGGAGGAGGGTTGGTCTGGTGTAGTTGCGATGAGGAGAGCAGCGAGAACTGGTTTGTAACCTCTTCCCTGGGAGCGGGGCTGATTTCTTCCGCGAAGTTCCTTAAAAACGCCGAACTCCCTGGGCCAGGAGGAGGGCGGCTCTCGCCCTGCTCTCTCCTTCCCCAGTGCCACCACCCGCAGCCCCGAGCTGCCGCCGCGTGCCCCGACCCCTCTGACGGCCGCCCCGTTGTTCCCCACCCCTGTGTGCGTTCCAGGACCGGCACGATGGGAGCAGCAACGGGAACCCGCGGCTGCCGCACCTCTCCGCCGTCAGCCAGCACCTGTACAGCCCGGCCCCGCCGCTCTCGCACTCGGGCGCCTCCGACTTCCAGCCCCCGTACTTCCCGCCCCCGTACCAGCCGCTGCCTTACTCCCAGTCCAGCGACCCCTACTCGCACCTCGGGGACCCCTTCTCCATCAACCCCCTGCACCAGCCGCCGCCACCGCCGCCCAGCCAGCAGCAGAGCGCTTGGCCGAACCGGCAGAGCCAGGACCCGGCGGCGCTGGCCCCGCACGGCCGCCCCGGGCTGGTGCCGCACCTTTCGGCGCTGGAGAGCGGCTCTGCCGGCAGCCGCCGCGAGACTTTCCGGCGCTCCGAGCTGCTGCTGCCCCACGGGCACGGGCTGGACGCCTCGGCGCTGGCCGATAACCTGGGCCTGCACGACATGGCCCACCAGATGGAGGAGGTGCAGGTAAGGAGCGCCCGGACCCCCCCTCGGCGAGGCGGGACAGGCCCCGTCCCCTTCTGCACATCCCACCCCGGTCCATGCAGGGAAATCCTCATTGTCCCCCCTTCGCCCCTTAGGATGCGGGCGCGCGGGGAGGGGGGGGTGAGCTTCCCAAAAGCCCTCGGCTTTTTCCCCTCTCAGGTCTTCCAGGTGCGAAACTTTCTCCCCCTTTCTCTTTCCAGAATGTGGAAGATCAACACTTACTAATGCATGACCAGACAGTCATTAGAAAAGGTCAGTAATGTGGCACCGCAGTTTTACTTTCCCTTGTCAATAGTTAAAAGTATAATGACGCACCGGTGAAGTGACGCCCTATTATTTTTATAAAGACCGATCCTTTGGGATCGGGAGGGCGGAGGAGTTTTTATTCCACTCTCTGTCGCTGTATTTTTCTAACGCTGTGCGAGGGAAGGTGGCGGCGGGGACAAACCCCCAGGGCTGCTCCGGGCCGTGAGACTCCTGCGGGGACACGAATGTCCCCCCTCGTGTGCTCTTGTGTCGTGGCTTTAATCGAAACCAGGACCTTGAACCGATTTTAATCTTTTCTGAAATATGTGTGTGTAAAGTGACACGGGGCTTTTCTCATATTTGTTTGTTTGGGGGTTTTTGTTGCTGCTAGAATTCGAAGACAGTTTTTTTTCTTTTTCTTTTCCAACTTTTTTTTTTTCAACTTCTTTACAAAACTTGAGAAAGGACTGAGATTGCTGGCAGAAGACTGTTTGGCTTTATCTTAATCGAAATTGGTTTGTAGCTGAGGTTTTGAGGAAGGAGGAAGACGTATTGACTCAATTTACAGTAATTTAGGGTTTTTTTCCTTGCTTTTGTTTTTAAACAAATTTGTGCTTAAAAAAAAAAATCAGAACTTTCCTCTGAAGACTTCAAACAAATACCTAACTGAGGAAAAGCAGAAGTGTGTGTCAGAGCGCTGATTGCTGCCTTTAGCTCATGGGAGAATAATTTCGCTGTCAGATGCACCACTGACAAATCTTCCCCCTCCGGGAGCGGGGCCGACCTCGGCTCTTTAACCCTTTCACCAGCAGCACACTGGGTGAACTGGGCGGCTTCGCGAGGGGATGGAAAACTGGATCTGTGGTTTGCTCCTTCCGAAGCCTTTGTTGTCCCTCCTCACCTAAAGGCTGAAGCTATTAACGAGGAGCAGCTCCTTACTTTCGGTTCTCCCCTGGGCTGCGTCCCTCTCTGTTGTGCTGTCTGGTAGGAATTTGTTGGGATTAAATTCCAAAGGCAGTTTCTTAAATCTGCATGTGCGAGGTGGAGGACAAAGCCCAGCGGGAGCTGGGAGGTTTCTCCCTGCCCTGGCTGGGGAAGAGTTTTGGCAGCAGCTGGAGGATGCTAATTTGGAGTCTGCCCTGGTATTGGGTTTTTGTGAGCACGGCTTTGCTGACTCGCAGCCTGCTGCACCAGAGGTGTGGGGTTTGTGTGCCTTGAGAAGCGTTCTTGCTTGTGTTCGGCAGCTCTTTGGAATCCAGTGGCAACTTCCAGCTGGTCACGAATACTTTTGGGGACCTTTCAGTCCCTGTGCTGCAGACGGATGCTGGGGACAGGGGCCAGTGGCGTGAGCATTTAACGCCAAACAAAATCCTCTCTCCTGGGTGGTTTTGATAGAAATAAAACTCACCACTTCCTATTTATTTTTCTCTTTCATAAAATACCTGTTTTCCCTCCTCCGCCCGCAGGTCCCATCTCCCTAACGAAAAACAGCGCTCTGAGCCTGCCCTGCCAAAAGGATGGATTAATTGGGGTGGTGATCAACCCCAACGAAGTGTTTTGCTCCGTGCCGGGGAGGCTCTCCCTGCTGAGCTCCACGTCCAAGTACAAAGTGACAGTGGCAGAGGTGCAGAGGCGGCTCTCGCCCCCGGAGTGTCTCAATGCCTCCCTGCTAGGAGGAGTCCTG
The DNA here is from genome assembly GCA_013400655.1 of Mystacornis crossleyi. NCBI lineage: Eukaryota > Metazoa > Chordata > Aves > Passeriformes > Timaliidae > Mystacornis > Mystacornis crossleyi. The sequence continues at coordinate 7,527 of VYZQ01023929.1, forward strand.
CGAAGGTAGGATGGCTGCACTCCCCTCCCAGCCACCCCTCCGTGCCCGGCGTTTGCGTTTCCCCTGTTCCGCTGTGGGTGAGCGCCCACATCAGCACATCCACGGAGCCTTTTAGCGAGTTCCTGGTTTTTGAGAAGCCCAACGACACTGAATCCTAATAGGCTTTGGAAATAAGACTTCTTTGCACTTCTGCTGCCTCTGGAGAAGTGCTATTAACAGCTCTGACAGCATTTTTTATCCTCTGTTTAAAGCTGGGGTTTTGTCTCAAAACCAACTCATGGAGCTGTCTCTGATTCCCCAGACAAACTGTTCCCCTGTGGAATGATTTTTTTATTAAATCTCGTGGTCCTGATTAATCATTACAAGGACACTTTTTATGTCCTTTTTTGCATACACTTCATTTGGCTTGTGATCATTCTACAGCTGTTGGTTTCAGTGGTGCAGTTTGAAATATTTTGATTTTGATCTGCTGTGTTTCATCCTGGCTGGTTTGAAGTAGAGCATTTAAAAAGTAGGTCACTTGAAAAGAGCCTGTTTTTTATCTTCCCCCCCCCCGCCCAGTAGAACCCTATTGAATGTCAGTAACTGGAATTTCTCATCTTAAAAAGAAGTGTTCCCTGAAGATAAATAAGGCCATTTTTTTCTCTTTATAATTACAGAGCCAAATCTAAAAATGGTGGCAGATCGTTAAGGGAAAAACTGGATAAAATTGGCTTGAATCTTCCTGCTGGCAGAAGGAAAGCTGCAAATGTGACACTATTGACATCTTTGGTGGAAGGTCAGTCTCGAGTGTGTCTTAAAAATAAACTTTCTCCCCTTGTGTACAGCTTTCATCCTCCAGGCAAAGCATGGAAAGGTTAGAAAGTTCCTGAAAGTAATATGGGTTTTTTTGTTTATTTTAAAGTGAGCATGGTGAGGATGTTGCAGCACCTAAGGAAGGGCTGCTCTGCCTTTGAGGGGCTCTCCTCTCTCTCGTGGGCCCTGCTCACACAGACCCAGCCCCACTGCTCCTCTTCCTCACGGCTCCATCCCGGGAGGCTGGCAGGGATGCAGGACTCCGTGCCAGGATGTGCCAAAGACACCTTTGTCCGGGCTGTTTCTTGAGGGTTGTTTTGGGTTTCACAAGGGCGAGGCAGGGAAGGCAAAAGGGCTGAAACTCATCACATTAGTGGGTTTGGTTCCTTGTTGGGAAACTTTGGGAGTCTGGGACAGCTGACTCCAGTCCTGCCCTACCTCAGCGGTGTCCTCAGAAGCTTTGCTAATAAACAAGCTTATAAAGTGAGATTTATAGCTTTTGACTTCCTGATAGGAAACTGGAGCCCCTTTAATCTGTGCCATGTTCTGTGGACCCTCTGTCGGTTAAGCTGACCTGAAGGGTGTGTATATATGGACGTGTGTGGTTTACATTTGGTGCTCCTGTTTCAAGCAGCTCCTGGTAGTGGGACAATTTAATAGGAATAGAAGCAGCAGCTGAAATGAAAAGAGTGAAAAATGATCTAACAATACCTTCCTGCTGTTTATAATGCAGCAAGTTCCATTTAAAAGCTTTCCTTGGAAGCTTCAGAGAGCTGATGTGTGTGCACATGCACACAAGCACATTGCACTGATCAGGCCAATCTCTTTTATTTTAAGCCTGATCAAATTATTTTCATTTTAAAAAGTGATCTGGTTACACACCTTGCAATTTGGTTTTCTGTCTGAAAATTCTTGTGAAAAAATATTTCGAAAGCATACTAAACTGAAAACTTTTATTATATGTGGGATTTAGTTGGCAGATATTTTTAAATATCAGTGGACAATTTGGTCTTGACCGAATCGTATTCTTTACTGTGCAGTTATTCTGGAGAGAGACAGGAAATTTCTTTCTAGTATAAAAGCAAGAGAATTCTTTTTTGTAGCAGTCACCCTGTAAATCTTTTTCTTGATACAAACTTACAAAGAAACACTGATCCATCAGTTAGAAAATGGTAATGAGTGATATAAAGGTGTCCCTTTCTAAAACAGGAATACACTTCAAAAATCCACAGCATTTTTGCCTTAATTTCCCTGATTTCCTTACAATAAATGATTCTACACTGCTTAACAAGCACTCCCTTTCACCCACCCAGGTGAAGCTGTGCATCTCGCTCGTGACTTTGGCTACGTGTGCGAGACAGAATTTCCTTCCAAAGCAGTGGCTGAATATTTAACCAGACCACACATGGGCCGCAACGAAATGGCAAACAGGAAGAACATGCTTCTTGCTGCAAAGTAAGTTTTCAGCTTGGATTTTGTTTTTTCTCTCCTTATTGAACGTGTTTTTGTCTGCTGCGACTGTCTGCGACTGGGGGATAGTTTGGTAGATTTTTGTGTGTAATTTTAATTGGGGAGATGAAGCAATCCTTTTTATTTGGTTTTGGTTTGAATTCAGCTATGGCAGCAGTTTCCTTTCAGTCTGCACCAATAATAAGGGTAACAATCCTGTAGGTAGCTAAAGCAGTTTGGACCAGTTCTGTTCCACTGCAGTAAACACCTCGGGAAAAGCCCAACACCAGCACAACTCTGAGGAAAAGGTGTCCCTGGGTGTGACAGGGTCGAGGATGTGGAGAGCAGGTGTGGCCTGGGAATGTGAACCAGAGTCAGGGCTGGGAGCAAGGGAAGGAGCTCAGCCTGTGTCCTCAGAGCTGCCGTTGGCAACAGCAGCCCCCAGCTTTCCCTTGGGGCTCTGGGAGTCAGGAGCTGGAGAGTCCCTTTTTCCCTATTATGGCTGAGGATTTTGAGAGTTCACTGGAAGCCATCGTTTGGTAGGTGTGGAAAGTCCCTGTGCTTAAACGAATTCCTGTTACAAACCTCGGTGAAGGGGAAAGGAGAGAAGCTTTGTGTTCTGGCTGTTCTGCAGTCGCTCTGTACCTGTGATTAAACCCCGTCCCAAGCAGGTCCCTGGGAGGAAATAAATACCTGTGTTAAGTTCAGCTTATCTAAACCTGGTGTTTGGAGTTCTCACTGTCCCCTTTCCCCTGCTGAGTTCCTCCCCCAGGCTTCAGCTCTTGGTTTGTTCTCCGAGATGTTTTTTGGTTTGGGGTCGATGCAGTCCCCTGCTTTTGACAGCACCCTTGCTCTGCAGAGGAGCTGAGAAAAACCTGCTTAAACTGCTGAGAAAGTTGCCCTGACTTTGTGCTCGCATCAGGCATGCAAAACGCACTCCTGGTGTTGAATTCATCCATCCTTCCTTTAAAAGAGATCCTCTTTTACAAGAACAGGTCTCTTAAAAATTTAGAAATCTAGTCTCCCTTTCCTATCGTTTGAACATGGTGCTAATTTTTTTCTAGCACTCCTCCTGCTCCTGAATATTTTCATTATTGGCATTGTAACTGGCACTCATAATAATCCTCTGGAAGACATTTGTGATTGAGAAATTCTGATAAAGTGATGATTCTGTTAAGATTGCTCAGCTCCTGTGAAATCCCTTCAAGGGGACAGATTTACAAGCAGCAAACAACATATGCTGGAGCATTATTAAGCACTCGTGTTTTGCCAGGCATATGTGTTAGTGTTTGCAGGATCAGGGCCTCGGCCTCCCTATATATACATGGAATATACACAACTAAATTAAATCTCCTCTTCAGCTGCTCGAGTCTTTCTAAACCACTCAGCTGCAGCTGTGAAAGTTCTCATAGAAACCAGCACTGAGTTCCCACTCCCCGCTTCAAATCTGGAGCAAATGATGCAGAGCCAGCCAGGCACCAGAGGTGGGGAGATCATTTTGCAGCGTGTTTCTGTGATGGGGATGCAACAGAAGGTTCGTCGGGAAGTGGTGCTAATAAACAGGCTTTAATTTGAGGTGCTGAATTTCTCGTAATTCCCACATAAACGCCAAATATTTGACGCGATTTTCTTTGTTATTTTTGTTTATTTGCGTGGCGTAAAGCGTGAGCCCTTTGTGTGTTGCAGGCAGATCTGTAAGGAATTCACGGACCTCCTCACTCAGGACAGAACTCCTCTTGGAAACACAAGACCCAGTCCCATCTTGGACCCTGGCATCCAGGGCTGTTTGACTCATTTTAGCCTGATCACACATGGCTTTGGGAGCGCTGCCATCTGTGCTGCCATGACATCCGTCCAGAACTACCTAAATGAAGCGTTAAAAATAGCAGACAAATCCTACATGAACGCTGGCGACCAGAGCCCCGCAGAGACCAACAAAACCATTGACAAAATGGACAAGCACAGGAAGTGAAAGGAAAACCAGACTTTACCCTTCCTCCTAAACACAGACTGAGATCTTCTTGCCAGGGGGAACATAGAGATTTGGGTGTTTTGTTTTTTTTTTCCCCTCTTGGTTTTGTCTTTTTTTTTTTCTTTTTTTTTTCTTTTTTTTTTTTTTTGTTTTAAAGGAGGGGAAAAAGGGGAAAAAAAATCATTCAGGATCTTCACTCCTGCTGGATCCGTGAGACAAGTTCTTGCTAAAAGCTGCAGTATCCCTGTTCTGTGGAAGCAATTGCCTGAAGATAAGTACTTGGGACAAGTGTATTGAATCCTTTGCTGTAAAAGTGGTGCTATAAAGGGGGGGTTGATGGAATTATACAGAGAGATTTATTTAGATTTCTTTGCCACATCTCGGTATCTCGTGGGTGACCAGCTTCATGTGTAGTTTTTAAGAGACAGATTTTAGATGGAAGCCTGTTTTGCTCTCTGATACAATTTCAGGGGTTCATTCTCTCGAAACGCAACAGTAACAATAAAGCAGTATTAAACAATGGTATAAAGATTTATGTACATTAAATTTTTTTTTTATAAACACCTGAAAATACTAAGATTATTCTGTGGGGTTTTTTTTTTCTGTTTGTTTTTTTTGTTCTCTTTTATTTTGTTGTGTTTTTTTTTTTTTTTTNTTTTTTTTTTTTTTTTAGATTACCGTAGGATAGTACTAAAATCCTGCTAGACTTAAGATGGCATTTGACATGCTGATTTTTTTACAGAAATATTCAGGCTTTTAAAACCTGCAGCAGTGGTGGCTGCAGTTTATATTATCTTGGTATTTTTTTAACGAGGACTAGTTCAAAATGAAAATACTTTTAGAAAATTCAGTTTCTGTGTCTAAGGATATTGCAGCTTTATTCTCATATTTATATTGTCTTGTTTTTAAATTTGGGGGGGAAACTTGAAAGAATAGGCACATAACTTTTTTTTACTTTTTTTTTTTTGCCTACTAAGGCCAAAAAATACTTCCAGGGACGCTTTATGTGTATTAAGGGAAGCAGTGTGTTGAATGTAAATATTTATTTATGTGTAATTTAATCGGATTTGTAAATAATGGTGAACTTTTTAATACTTTTTTTTTATAAATGGGTTTCAAATTTTAATTTTGGTAAGTATTTCAAAGGTAATGGGTAAGATAAACATATCTTTAGGTTTATGCACAGGTATGTTATACAGGGTATTTAAGACTTTTTTTTTTTTTTTTTTAAATCTCAATTCTTGCCACTGAAGATTAGATTTAATCTGAGGTGTTTGTTCACAAAGCAATAATTTTGTGCATCATTCACCTGGTAACTGAGTAGACATGCAAAACGAGTGTGTGAGTTAGTGTGTATGTGAATAACGGAGGTTCTGAGCTATCTTCACATATTTGTAAATGTTCCCACTATAATTCTGATGTATATGATAACCATATAATAAAAGTATTCTGGATAGAAGCATGGAATGTTTTGTTAACTGAGAACAGCTCTGTTTTCTTTCTCTGCTCGGGGAATGTGGGGCGAGTAGCACTAGAGGACATTATGTATTGAGTCATAATTGCAGCACTTTGTTCGGATTAACAGAACAGAAAGATGAAGCTGTTTGCCAGTAAAACTAATGGTTTCAATTAAACACGTTATGTATCTCCAAGAATCTTCTATTTTTTTTCCCCTTCCGAAGATGTCATGATCTTGCCTTCTGCCTGCTTCAATCGGCAGCTCAGACACAAACGGCGAGGCTGCCTCTCAATAAAAATCAATCCGTCCAGCTTTGTCTCCTGCTGCATCTGCCTGTATTGGAATAATCTGTCTCTAACGATTCGCAAAAACCTGGGCTGTGAAATTTGAGAGGTCTCCCATCCGCTTTCAGCCCGGTTTTACTGATTTGGGGAAGTTTACGTTTTGCAGAAAGTCCTCCAAGTGCTTTGTGCTGTAGGGGTGAGGCAGGGGCTGGAATTTTCGGTATCTCAGGTGCAAAATACCCAAAGAAACCTTCCTGAAGAGAAACTGGGCTTTTTTTCCCCAGTGCTTTCTGAAAAAGGAACCTAAATCTGGGCTTTAATGTGTCCTTGGCCCTTCAAGACCTGACCAGTCCTTGAGGAAGGTGACACTGGTCTATCAAGTGAGAATTTAGTTCACTTCATGGCACTGTTTCTTCCAGAGACGTTTAAAAGAGGCAAAATGTACCATTTCTGCACACCTTGCTTGTAAATGATCTTTATGATTTTTCTCATTTTCCCTTTAAAGGATAAAGGAAAGCCACTGGAGGTGTGCAGGGAGAAGAAAGGAGAGGGAAGCACAAAGAAACGAATGCCTGTGCCAGTGGTGAACTGGGAGAAAAAGCCGTTTTTGAGTTGCAATCCAGTCCCCTTCTCTCCTAAAGAGGTGTGAAATTCCAGCCTTTGCATTTGTTAGACTCATTGTAGCATTTCAGAAATGAGCATTTTGGACCATCTGTAGGCACAGGCGCAGCCAGGACACATGATGACTAACAGAGCTCCAAAAACACACAAACAAGATGCCCTTCTGAAGTGCATTTTTATGGATTTTATAGATTTGTGCACAGAAATATGCTGGGTACGGTGAGAGCTTGTTTAGAGAGTGCAGTGCTACAGCTCTGTTCCTTTTTTTCCTCTTTCTGCTTCTGAACTGCTTACCCAGCATATATAGGAAGATATTTTAGCTACCAGACAATGGAATCTTGCCTCTTTCTTTTTTTTCTTTTATTAATGCACAAAACCAGGCAGTGAAATAATTGCCCCTTGGGATAGGAAATAAGGATGTTTCCATTTATTCCTGCGTGCATTCAAGCAAAGCCAGCCAATTGTCTAATGTACTGACTCGGGTTCTATTCATATGTGTGGAACATTAGAAATGTGGAGTTTCCATTACCTTAGAGCTTTTCTTTACTGTATATTTGAGCTGGGACATTCTTTTTGAAGCTCAACCACCTTCAAAGCTGTGCCAGAACCATGAAACAACAACAAGGTCCTCTGTTCCGTCCCCTGAAAAGGACAGTTAAACTTGTCTCACCCGAAGTTATTAATCTTAATGGAATATGTTAATTCTTGTTTCCTCTAGAAAGCAGAGTGATCTGAACACTCAGAAAGGCACTTGCTTCTTCCTGACCCTCAAAATTTCATGTTTTTTACTGCTTTCACGCAGATTATTCCTGAGCTGGCAGAAAGAAAAGTTTCTAATACAAGTCTCTGGAGAAGTTCCATTTTTCATTTCCTTTGAAAATTGACTATTCAAATCACTCTGTCCAATTTCTCCCTCGTCCATCTCCCATCAAAAGAAGAGGTTTGGTCATAATATGAAGGAAAAAGGCTTTAAATTATTAAACTATTCAGGTTTAAAAGTAAAAATTATGAAAGCGCTGCGCTCCTTCAAAAATTTGATACATTACCCATAAAATAGTTGAATTCATGTAACTCAGTGAAAAATTGCCTTGTGGAAAAAGAAAAGACTCTTTCTTCCCAGGTGGATCCATGGCAGGCAGGGAGCTGCTTCCTTCCCTCTGTGGCAACCAAGAGCATGGCCTGGGCAACCCCATGACCTGAGAGCGGCCTGATTGCCACACATCATTAATTGCAAACCTGAGGATTAGTCAAGAGTCCACCTCATGAAACTGTGTGACTTCATGGCACTGTTGCTTTCAGCTTAAAAAGAAATTTTTTTCCTGGTGTTCACAGCTTCAGAAAGAAATAATAACGCAAAACTACTAAAATATTAAATAAAAATAGTACTTTTGTCTTAATTTAGTAACTGATTTCAGTTAACTTTAATTTTGGCTCTCAGTTGTAATTTGCCCTCCACTTATTTCACTGTTATTTATTGTTTCTCCCTGACTTTTGGCTGCAGCCCTGCTGCCTGTTCCTTCAGAATTTTTCAGTATGAGTAAACCCAGAAATGCATCTTGAACTGGGTCTGCCTTGCTGTGCTGATTTGTTGTAGCCCTTTCTCCCCTGTTTTTTCCTGCATGCCATGTTCATGTACATCCCCGTGGATATTTTGGCCTAATTGTGGTGTGGAGCCTCTCTCCTGACAGGGGCTTGGGCTGCCTTTGGGACTTGTTCTGCAACAACATTATTTTGGTTTATTTCATTTTATTAAAGAAAAAGAGGGGGTGCTGTCGACACTTTGTCCCCAAACTGTTACTTCACTAAGAGAACACAAAGTTAGGGACAAAGATGCTTCCCTGCCACTAACAGAAATCTCTGAATGACGCGTTTCTGTTCACTGATATTGCAGGTTTGGCGTGGGGAACCTGGAGCCAGCTCTGTCAGGCCCTACAGGGTCCGTTTGGGGTGGTGACCCAAGGAGCTGAGGCGCAGGAAATGCCCTTGGGAATTTGTTCCCAAACCCAGGCCCCAGCCAGACACCGTGTCTTTGTGAAACCTGGGTGTTATCCAGACCAGTTGTGGCTGTCAGGACCTTTCCATGGTGCCAGCCATTCCCGTTCCTCATGTCCCACAGTCCATGGCACTTCATGGGTGACCACCTCTGCCAAAATTCCTCGGGGGATATCCCGGAACCATCTTTTAACAGATTGTTAGATCCTGTTCTGTATCGTTTGCTGCCTTCTCCCTCTCCCATTTTCACTTTCACAGGGTTATATAAATAAGTTTATTCCCAGTTTCGGATGCCACTTTGCAGTTATTGGATGTTCCTGTCTGTCTTAGGGGATGTTCCAGCTGGTTTCCATGTACCGCTGTTGTGTAAGGGCTGGCCACAAATATTCTCTTTTTCCTCTCTTTTAGCTAAACAGCCCTTTTTTAACTGGTTCTTGGGAAGGCCTTTCTCACAGGCTACTACTATACCATGACACATTCCCTAAACACTCATATGGAATATTTTTTACCCATAATTTGAAATTAAAATCATGTAATAATACAGACACTTGCTCTGTACCACAAAACTCAAATATTTGTTCATGAGTGCAGCAGAAAGTCCAGAGACTGATAATGAACCAAATAATAGAAGAAATCTTTCAGGTGAGCTTTAGAGTTTATATTTCCAGGTCAACCAACATAAAAACCTAGGGGGAAGCGGCAGGTTAAACCAAGGGTTGGAAAGATAATGTTCTTCAGCTGATTGCTGCAATAAAACAATTATTTGTAATTAATTGAAATAGTTCACTGACAAAAAGTGGTCTAAAATTCTGCCAGCTCCCTTGCTGAAGAGAGAGAAGGGAAAATATTTTATTTCAGCTCTCTGGCAGGATGGTTCCTGTCTGGAAGCAGAAACCACTTCTACCAGGTCTTCATCCTGTCCTTCCTTCTTTGCATCACATCGACTCCACAGAGAAAGGGAAAAAAAACCCCAAATCCATGAATAGCTGCAGGTGTGGGGTCTGCTGGAGGACTGAGAGCACAAACCTGGCAGCTGGATGTGCTGGAGCTGAGCTGGATGCTGGACTGTGAGCTGGAGCAGCTGGGATGGAGGCACACGTATTTTTGGCTGTGCTGGAAAAAGAGCAATTAACCTCCAGCAGAGAGGTAGGGCAGCTACCTGGGACCAGCAATTTTCTCCAACTCTTGCAGCAAAATTTGCCTGAGCTTATTTGTCAAGCTTTGAATCCTTAAATCCATAACTCTAATTAATTAAGAATCTCTAATTACCCCCAAATGGTGCTCTATATTTAAAGTTAAGGTGTGGTGAAATCCGGAGAAAACATGAGAGGAGCTGGAGGATGTTCGGAGCAGGAGATGCCAGGGAAAATTGCCTTTTCATAGGTGCGGGGGAAGCCAAATGGTCAAAGTGTCCGTGACCTCTAGGGCAGGTCTGGAATTGCCAGAAGCCACTGTCCAGTGCTTGGACATCGATCCTTGTGTTCCTAAACAGGCAGTGACCACCAAGCTTGTCAGCAGAGATTCTGATATTGGAGACCCAAAGCCGAGCAACCCTTGGCATATAAACAAACAAAGAAAAAGTGTTATTTTCTAAACTAGAAGCACATTGGATGAGGCTTTGGTTCTTTACGACCTTAGCAGGAAACACCGGTGGGGACAGCACTGAAAATATCAGGGCAGGTGGGTTCTGGCCCTGCCCTCTTCAGAGGAAAAAAACCCGTTCACACCTGAGGTCTTATTACTTATTATGTTAAAAATGTATAGCTTTTAACTGGTCTGTAACCAGTCGATGTGACTCAGACAGAGGCGTAATGTGGACAGAGGCATCACTTGGAGCTAAAATTTGGCCTTTCTGCAGAGGATCCTGTTTTCCAGACCTCACGCACAAGTTCCTAGAAGCCCAAGCTAAAGCGTTTAGGAATCAGTGTGTGAGGTCCCCTGAGCGGGCGAGTGGGATCAGCTGGATTTGGGGCTGGTTGGCTTCAGCCGAGCAGCAGATATAAGCCTGAAACACTTTTCTGTGAGTAGGACTGGGCTCCCGCT
>VYZQ01023929.1:18686-33625 GCA_013400655.1 Mystacornis crossleyi
TGCAAAGGTGATGGGATTTGGAAATCTGTCCCAGTGCACTTGGAGAAAACAACAACCAGAGGGAGGACCATAAACAGAAAGGGAACCTTGGGCTGGTGATGGGGAACTCGTCCTTTTGAAGGAGCTGTTTTTTCAGCCTGTTGGAGGCCACACAGGAGAAATCCCTCCTTCCACAGCAGGGCTGTGGCAGGGAGAGACAGCCTGTCGAGTCACCAAGGCATTCTTAATTATGGGGGGTGACTTGGATATTAATGCAGAGGGCAGTAAATGGCCTGGGATCTCCAGAAATGCACCTTAAGCTTCGACTTGGCCAGTGCTGGCCTGCTGGGAGCAGAGGGCTCTGTGCAAGGACCACCAGGTGGATCTGTGCTGATGGCTTCTTGCTCAGCTGCACGTTCCTCCTGTGCTGGGCTCCCTGCTTCCCACAGAGGCTAATCCTGCACGAGTTCTTCAGTGAAAAAAAAGATGTGGAGGTGAGGCAAAAAATTTCCAAGAAAGTGCAAAGCTTGGATGTTGTGAGGCATCAGGAAGTGCTGGCTTGGTATTTGTGGAAGCCTGATAAATATCCCAGAGTGTACCTGCAGCCATGGAGCTCCTTAGCTGCAGCTGTTTCATTAAAAAAAAAAAAAAAATTGCCACTTTGGGAAGGAGGCAAAGAATGTCCCTGCTGGCTGGATGTAAAGGTGGGCTTGGAAACTGAGTCCTCTTCTCCCCTGACAGTGAGAGCTGGGGGTGTGTGAAGCTGCAGTAGGGCGGGTGCCCAGCTCCCTCTCTGGGAATGGGGTGTCCAGGCTGGGCAGCAGAGCTGTCTGGAAGCTTCAGCTGTTACTTAAGGAACTGGTTGTGATTTTAATATCTGGTTGAACTGAACCGACCAAACTGCTTCCAGCACAGCCCTGCACTTGTAGATGATGAAGAGACTTGAATGAGAGACAGCGCTGGATTTCCTGAGAGGCTTTGTTTTAGCAGGGTTTGGTTTGCTAATCCCCAGCTCCACCATTCCCTGCAGGACCACTCCCAGACTTGTGGTCTTCAGCTTTTCCCCAGGCCTTGGCAGTGGTGTCCATGCCCTTATTCATCTGTGTGTGCAGGGGAAGGCCGTGGCACCTGCCTACTCTGAATTTGGGGGATGAAATTCATTTCTGGTCACAGTGAGCTACTTCTGAAGTATTTATGGTCAGATCAGGCAGATGTTTAGGGCCCCTAATTGTTACTGCAATAAGTCACAGTGAAATACCTAAACACTCTACATGTTTAAAAGGTAAATAGCTGCTTGTCACAGGACCACGAGGGCTGTGAAATCTGTACTGTCAGCATGGCCTTAAAAAGTGGTTGTGTGAGGAACTGGACTTGTCTAATGAAAAATTTTACATTTTTATGTCTCTTCCTCCTCATGCCTCCCCTTTCATGTTCCTTATGAATTCACTGGTTGGGGAGGGGGAAATCTCCTGCCCGGTACCAGGGTGTAAACTTAAAAATAAGATAAAAGGAAACAAACGTGTTGGAGTAGGGAACTGCTTGTCTATGCTCATAGGCCTCCTTTAACTGCAGCAGTTTCTACCTATGGATGCTTTTCTGCTTCTTTCCTCCAATTCTTCCCTTGGGTTTACATCCCTGCCTCTTCAAGTGTGTTCCTGCACAGATCCGCTGCATTTAGGAGGATGGCACAAGGAAAGCTGTCCCTTCCTGTGGTTCCTATGTGCCCTTCCCTGAACTGTAAATACGGCCGGGGTCTGTTGGTGTTCAGGGATGTCATCACACCTGCCAGTTGGAAAGGTGGCCCCTTCCATCTCTCTGTCCCTTTCTAGGCCACTCTCAAGCATCTTTGAAAGGTTTTTTTTTCACAGCCAGGCTCTTCTTGGCAGTGCCAAGTGACAGGAAGGGAAGCAATGGGCAGAAAGTGATGCACGGGGAATTCCACTCGAACATGGGGTAGAACTTTATTGTGAGGGTGAACTGAGCACTGGAGGAGGTTGCCCTGAGAGGTGTGGAGTCTCCTTCCTTGAGGATATTCAAAAACCTCTGGACACAGTCCTGAGGAAGGTGCTCAAGGGGACCCTGCTTGACCAGTGAGGCTGGGCTGGACGACCTCCAGTGATCCCTTCTGACCTGAACCACTCTGTGAGATTCTGTGAAAGGTGGAAATGGTTATTACAGGATGCACTGCAGCTGGGATGTTGTGGAATAGCCTCTCCTGGGACTTTAATGAGCTTCGTTGCAATAACGAGTCGAGCAAACCTGTCTGTGTTGCTGCTGCTGGGTGTGAGAGCTGATTCCTGGAGCTGGTGACTTGATGTCTGGGAGTCTCTTTAGTTGCTGCTTGTGCCCTGTACTTATTTCTGAGGTTTGAAACCCCATCATATGCAGACAACTTCAGGACTGTCCTAAGTACTTTGCAGGCAATAAAAGTTGTTGTTTCCAGCTTACCCAAATGAGCAGTTTGAAGGGAAGAAGGTCCTTGTGTCTGAGGAAGAACCCTGAAAAGTTAGGAAGCCTGAAGTGGGCAAATAATGAAAGAACTGAACTTTTCCTCTCTAAATTTTTTTTTGTTTGTTTTTAACCACTGTGAGAGTGTTCCCTCTGGCATGTATTATCTGACCTTTACAATCCAAGGGAAAGGTGTCAAAGAACACCTTCTCAAAAATATGTACCTAAAAACCCCTGAGGCCCAGACTCCTTCTTCCACCAGAGGTAAAACCCAGAGCCACCAGGCAGGTAAGAAACTGCATCCTGAGGAGGGAAGAGGCTGAGGGTAAAATGCACAGCTGCTCTTTGGGGCTGTGCTGGCCACAGCGGGGCAGCTGCAGGACTGGCCCAGGGGAGCCTTCCACAGCCTTTTGCAGACAAGGAGCACTGTGAGCATTTCTGGTGAGTCACTGCTGGGCCAAAGCACTGCCTAGCAGTGCTGCTGGGTTGAACCATTTTGTAATGTAGAGGTTATTCTTCCTGTTACTTCTCCTGGCAGCGCTAAGTTGTTGTGACAGTGATGTTGCTGGCCGCTGCTACTAATCCAGCCTTCCTGGAGATGCAAAAGTCAGGCTGTATCTGGGGCGAGATGCGCAGTCAGATTCCTCCCTGCTCTGTACTTGGCTGTTCTGAGTCCTGTCAAAACAGCACAGCCAGGGTGTGCAAGGGTTAAACTGGGGAGGGGTGTGATTGGGAGCTCCTTTTCCATCGCATCCCAGTGCTGGACCACATCACCTTATTATCCAAGAGGGTCACTTGTCCGGGTACACCTCTGATTTTTCCATGCAGTCATGCATTTCTGCTCCATGCTTCAACTTCCCGCCTCATCAATGCAGCCCTTATGCAGCCCTCAGCATCTCTGTGGGTTTATCCAAGCACAGCTCATCCTTGGGGATGTGTGCTGGGGAAAAGACCGGCTTGGTGCTTTGTGCTGAGGGCCAGAAGGAACCATCCAGAAGTGCCTGGTTCTTGCCCTCCCAGGGATGCCTGGACCAGGCCGCTGTGCTCTCTGAGCCACTCCACGCCCTGTCCTCGGCTGGATTTCATTCCCTGCCTCTGCTGGGAGAAAGTGGCCATGTGTGCAGGGGACGGGTGTCCTGTCTGCCCTCCTGGAAGCACCGGGGGAGTTTCCCATGTGCCACAGGGAGCTCATTAAGGCCGGCTCCTGGCACAGATTGCTCAGCACAGGGTTATTATTTCCACACATTCCGCACCAAAACAGGCTCTTTTTCTGCATGAACTCCTCTTCCAGCCCGGCCCTTGGAGCAGGGAGTGAGTTTTGGTGGGTTTTGACCATAATTTCCCTTCTAGTTTGAGAGATTCCCTCACTGGAGAGGTCCAGGCTTCCTCTCCTGTATTTCCCGGCTGTGTGGGGGTTCTGTGCCCACAGCCAGTCTGTCAGCAATACTGAGGGCCTTACCAGGAAAAAAAGGTGTGAGAGGGCAAAATGCTGCCCAGGAGTGCTGGGAAAGGGGTGAGGAGCAGCTCTGCCATCCCTGTGGAGGTGCTCAAGGTATGGGAGGGATCTCCTGCAGCCATTTCAAGACTTGGGCTGGAGCCGAGAAGAAATGTGAGGGGGCATGCAAGGTGATGTTTTAATTTTGTCTTTGTTTCTCACCACCCAAACTTATTTATACTGACAATGCATTAAATTATATTTCCCCAAATCAAGTCCGTTTTGCTCATGGCAGCAACTGGTCAGGGATCCCTGTGGTTTTTATGTTGAGCCATGAGATTTTTGGTCTCCTTTCCTCTCCTGTTGAGGAGAGGCTGGGGGTGTGGGTGGCTCTAGGCCAAGGTCAACCCACCACGCTTGTGCAGCTCTGTATTCACCCAGTGCTTAAGCTGTATCCTTGATTTTATCACAAACTTCTCCTTCTCTGTTGTTAACCTGGTGTCCACAGGCCTCTAATTCGGCAGGAACCCTCCAGATAAATTCCTTAATCTGTGTGTGGGGAGTGCCACAGCAGAAATGGGCCAGGTTTCAGGCTCTGGATTCCCTGGGCTATGAGGCTTACAAAGGCTCCGTGTGATCTCCTACAGTCAAACCAGATTTTCCTCAAAATTGTGAGCAACGCACTCAGAAATTTCAGCCATAGCTAAAATCCTACTCTTAAAAACATTGAAGTTAACTAGGGCTTGTGTGTGTGTGCAAGGAATGCACAAGGAAAGCTGTGCTCCCAGCTCTGCATGCACAGGTCCAAACACTTGGATTCATTCTTAAGATGTGCACAAAACTCCTTCCCCTTCACTTGGTTTTACTGTAACAGACAAAGCTGCCTGACTCAAGCATTTCAGAAATCGAATGCTTAAGATTTCACTGTGGATTTTTTTGGCTTCAAAGTGATTTCGTTGTGTCCCCAGAGCCTGGTTAAATCCTTAGTTATAATGACTGCACACTGAAGGGTGCTGTTACATAGAAATGCTGTCCCATAATGGCTTCGTTGCTGTGGAAAATCCGATGTTATTTGGTCATTCGCTACGAGTTCCCTAAGCCATCAAGACATTTGCCTCAAGGCTATAAACACAAAGCTACAGGCAAAACCCTCTGGACATAATGAGTGGGCATTTATGCAGAACTAAAAACTGGAACAGCTGAGCAGTAGCTCTATGAATAGCAAGCATGCCTCTGAGCACAAAAGACATCATTCTGCGATAAAGGGGTTTATAATGGTTCTGACATCTTGTATGTCAAGATCATGCTACGTTGTTGTAACTTTTTTTCCCCCTGTTTGTTTGTTTGAGCAGTGTTCCTTAAGTAAGGTGTGAGTAATTAAAGGGTGTGAAGGAAACCCTGTAGCTCCGTAAGAACAAAAATTGGGCAACTGACACTTTTGGCAAGATCCATCATTTTGATCATGTTTGCTAGGGAACAAGCTTATTGCTCCCGTGCTGTATTCCCAGTTCCACCCTTCAGGATTTCTTAGGGGTTCCTCTTGTATCAGCAGCTCTAATAGGCTCAAATCTAATGTTAGCTGAGAAGTGTCTTCTGATGGAAACGCAAAGATTGGACAAACCATAAACTACAGGGTCAGGGAGTCAGGCAATACAAAGAAGGGTAATAAAATTCAGAGTGATTTGGATCAACAGGGAGCTGCAGGAGCTTAATGCTGAGAAATGTACCCCAGCGAGGTCTCAGGCCTTTGCGAATCATCTGTAGGCACTTCCAAATAAATGGCAAGAACAAGATGGGAAGGGATGTGTGGCTCTTACACCAGGAGCATAATGAAAACCCAGAGCAGGAATTGGAGTTGGAATATAGAAACAGCCTAGAGGGAAAACAGGAGGGGAAAGGGAATGTAAGAATAAGCAAGATGATAAATCGTTGTCTGTGTGTTTGCATCCACATGTATCTGATCAGTTCTTGAGATTTCCAAGTTAGTGTGGAGTTTTAGTGGGGCTTTTTGGGTTTCTTTTCCATACTTTCTTTGTGCCAAGGTGCTGTGGGACTGGGGCAGGGACTTGCCAACTTTTTGTGACTGGGAACACAAATTCAAATGTGTTTTGAATTCGTTGCAAGGTAGTTTGGGCCTCTCAAAACCATCCATCGTAGAGATGAGCAAAGCCCGGTACTGGAAGTTCCTACAGGAAAACGTGGTGGAGGGATTAGGTGCTGCCTCTGGCCTGAGCAGTGATGGAAGTCTCCACTGTAAAACAGAGGAGATACCTGAGCTGGCTGTGACTGTGGCACAATAACCCAGCCCTGCACTGTGGGAAGCAAATTTCCCTTCCAGCAGCACAGCGAGCGCAGGGATCAGTGCTGGAGAGCCCGGGAGGCTGGCAGAAAACTGGAGCCTGCAATACAGCTGTGCACTCATTTCCTCGTGTCCAAATGTCTCACACGGCCACAAGCAAATTGTTTCTCCCCTTGGCATGTACCTTTTCTTATCCCTGCACACCGGGTACCGTGGCTATTTTGCATCTCACCCCGAAGAGAGGCAGAGCCTAAGCTGTGAGATGTCAGATTTGGAAGGATGATACTCGAGTTGCTTAGGAAGGCAAAGGGATTAATTTCATTATCCCTCCATCTTCTTCCTTGCAGCTGTTAGTGATGGCTTTTCCTGCCAGGAAAGAGACTCCTGAGGGCCCGTTGGGAGAATGACAGCTCTGGCCTGCTGGTAAGTGATGGCTCTGTACTTTTGAGAAGTTAATTGATAGAGCAGCATGGAAGAACTGGGATTGAACTGTTCCCTTCACAGAATGCAATTTAAACCCAAGGATTTCTACTTGGTCAGACTGACATTGGCTGCAGTCGTATGAAGGCAAGGCTGTGCTGGAAACCTGTCCCTGCTGTGTGTTGCAGGGAATGGTCCTGCCACACCAAACACGGCAGTCTGGTGGTAGAGTCACATTTTGTTCTGCTTTGTTCGTACAAACTGCATTTCAAACAAAGGTTTTAATATCTGGAAGGCATCTTCTACTGTTGCACATTTAATATCATTTCTGTCTGTGACTGGCAGAGAAGAGGTGTTTTGGTGAAGAGGGATTTTGACTGGAATCTGCTTCTGTTATTTGGATGCTCAGGCGGTTGTTTGACTGGAGACATGTATTTTTGGCTGTTAAACAAAATATCCAGTTATAAAATGAAAACAGGGCATTAAAATACCTGTATTTTTGTATACCAGCAAGTGAAGGCTAAAAGAGATGCATAGGGACAGCAAAACTACAAAGACTGAGCCTTGTGCATGCCTGGAGGTGGTTCTTCTTCCACCAAGGGTCTCTTGGCACAGGGAAGGACAGAGGCTGGTACTCCTCTCCTGCTTTGGGTGTGTGTTGTCCATCACGAGAGGCCCCTCAGGACCTCCAGGAAATCCCCTCAGGTTTGTGCACCGAGGAGAGTCCATAGCCTGGTCTCCGATCCCGCATCTCCACCAGGTTCCCTCGACTTTGAGACCTGACTCTGCTTTTCCACCCCTTTATTGTCCAAGTGCCCCTGGGAGCTGCAACCTGCCTTGCTTGGAAGGGTGTGAGAGTTACTCCTTTGTCGTGTAATGAAACCCTCCCGAGCAGTCCAAGAATTCTGTTCACAACACCTCTCCCTTATCAACTCTTCCATGTACAAACTGCCTCATCACCGTGCAGCCCGAGCAGCACTGCAAGCTTGTTTGCTTTGTGATTTGTGGTCGGATCATTGCATTTCAGCGTTTACCAATGAAAAGAAATTACTAACAAGACGCTGATATTTACATTAATTGTGGCTTTGGGGAGATAGTCCAAAGAAAATTATGCTAAAGCCAGTTATTATGTGTCTCCCTAACAATTAGAATGAAACCCAAAGTTTATAAAACAAAAGTTGATCTCAAACAGATTTTAGCTACTACTTGATATTTTCCCTAGAAAGGGCAGAGGGGGGGAAAAGGGGCTTTATGTTTTTTCTTTTTCTTCTCCCTTTCTTTCATCCACCTTCTGAAAACAGTGTAGTGAACATGGCTGGAAAAGTTAGCACATCTACAGCTGCAAGAGAAACTCCTAATTTGCAGTGAGCAGGACCTCAACTTCCCAGGAGGTCTCATGGAGTGGGTCAGTTGTCACACATGCCACACACTACATGTCAGGGTTTCCTTGGCTGAAGCTGTTGATTTTCACTGGCTTTGTTTCACCTCAGAGCAGTTTTGTGCAGCTCTGTAGGTTAAGCAGAAGTTCTGCTCCAAACCCTTCAAGGTACTCCCAGTTGCCTTCATGTACATCCCACGAGAGCATCGTGTGAGTGTGCTAAGACTTCTCCATGCTCCTCCTGCAATTTGAACTATTTCTGGACACTAATTCAATGCTTTTTGTGATGTTAGACGTATGATGAAAAGTAATTTAAGGTTTCTTGGGATGACTCACTTGCCAGCATAGTAGATCCAAGAAACAAACACAGATGTGAGATTTAAATTCTGCTTTGGCATAAAACAGTGCCTCATGCTATAAACCACAAACTATGCCCAGTGGAGACTGGGAGCACTCTTCTTTTTTTAGCTTCAGCTAGTCAGGTAACTTCTGACTTCAGAGCTGAGCAGGGCTTCGTGCACCTCGTTCTCCCACTGACCATCAGTGCTGTTTGTACATCCTCACCAGTGGTGGGATTTGTCTCCTCTGACTCTGCATGTCTGACCTGAGCTTCTTGTGGAGGCTCTGTAGTGAGGAAATGCAGGCATTTCTGAAGGATGAATCATCTGCCTTGCTGTCAATGTCTATTTTAGGGACATGCCTGAAGTGAGGTGAAATTAAATCCTTCCCCAAAAATTCTTCCATAAGAAGGGGGATTTTGGATGCTCTGGGGAGGTAGTCTGGGCTTCCTTTCCTCGGATGACCCCGCGAGCAGACTTTGCCCTTACGTCACTCCTCAAGGCCTGAGCAGATCCAGGCACAGGAATTTGTGTTCTGGCACGGGGCAGGCACACAGACATGTTCCTGCTGACCTGGCTTTGGGGTTATTCTGCTCCCCTCTCCCCTCTCGGAGGCAAAACGGACTGCACTGATACGTGGCTGGCCACCAAAAGGCTGCAGACTAAAAGTGTAACTGGGTTTAATAATTAAGGTATAATTTAGGTCTTTGTGTTTATAGGATAATTGTTTCTTTTTTAATATAACTTAAACTTCGCAATACGAGAAACAGGCCTGAACCTGTGGATGGAGTGCTGGAAACTGTCTAAGAAGATTAAGGTCTCTTAATTGATTTCACATAAACAGGTGTGACTGAATTCATCAGAAGAAGGTTAAGACTAAATGTATTCTGCTAATTATGTGAAAATTGCCAGAGTGTGCTGGGTTGAGCAATTCCCTTCCCTTTGCAAGTGGGCTCATTCCTCAACTGTTCATCAAATGGGAAAAATGACGTTTCCTAAGCAATGAGCCAACCTGTCACACGCTGGGCTTCATTTTGAAATTTCTTTGCTCGTAGACACGTTAGCAGTGGCGGATTTGGCAACAGGACATGGGAATGTCCCTCGTGTGCTGTACCTGACTGGCAGTGTGGGAGGACAGGTGTCACAGCAGGGCCGTGTCATTCTCTAAACTTCAGGAATCTGCCTCATTGGAAATTCCTGTTCTGGAGAACTGAAGGAGTAACTCTGTTTAAAACACTTGCTGTCAATGTTTGTGTGACCTCTTAAGTCAATTTTTTCCTGTTTAGCTAACTTTAGCATTGGAGGTGCAGAGCGTGGACATTTCAGCAGTGCATGGAACACCCTTTGTCTTGGGTTTCAAAATAGCCACGGGACTATAAAACTCCTCACCCAGCAGACAAACAAACTGATTTATTCTGTTTACTCTGCACTCTTTACCATCTGTCCTCCTAATCTTGCATCTTGAGGAAACGAGATAGAATTGACTGTGTTGAATGTATTGTAGGAAGGACAAAAGTTCTGCTTTCGAGCTGTCCACCTCAGACTGTGCAGGTGTGACAATAAATTGTGTGACAAGATAAAAGTATCCCAGCACAGCACCACGAGGGCCCTGCAATTACTCAGTGGTGCTCCCAACAAAACCATTTGCTGATGAAATCATTCTCTGAGTCTCCAAACTGAAGGGTGACTTGTATTTAAGGTGTGATTTCAGCAGCAGGTTTGCGTAGAGATGCTCTAAAATTAGTTCAGTTGCCTAAATCGCTGTTTTGTAATAGCAAAGATATTAATTTTAAATGTTACAAACAATATAGAAAATAACATCCCTCATGTATTATTCTCTTTTTGCATTTTAATTTTGAGACCCAAATGCAGGCTTACAACGATGAGCAGTGAGTGATGGTTTAGTAGCACTTTGATTATGTGTTTTACTCAAGTTAAAGTAGGCAACTACCAGGTAATATGGAGCAAAATCTTAATTCAAATCTGTATTTAAAAAAACATTCAGTTAACTGCACCTCTACAGAATGCTGGGAAACCATCTTCTAAGTGCAGATGCAGTTTTAGGCATATTAGTCAAGATATTCACCATCCATTCAGATTTTCAGCTCATTTTTGGGAGACAGGGCTTTCTGAAGTACAAATCTTATTATTCTCAGGGGATCCCAGCAGGATCCCAGCCTGTCTGTGTCTGCATTTTGAATAAGGGATGTAGTGGCTGTACCTGGACCTGCTGAACATGAGCTAAAGTTATGCTGTTTCCAAAAGAAAAAAAAAAAAGGCATTATAAATGAACTAAACTTTGCAGGAGATATTAGATGTAATCTTCCACTCTTCTTGGTTTTGGTAGAGCATCAGGAGGAAGATTACTTCCAGATTTAGGCACTATAATTTGGGAAAGATATGGACCAGGTGGAGACTTCAAAAAGGAAGGGGAAGAGTTTATGAAAAGAGATTCAACTTGGGTTGCTTTTCTAGCAGATAAGACCAGGATGGTGTTACAAGTTTTCAAAAAGAAGGAAGAGAATTTATTTTCTGTGTCCATTCATCCCTAAAAATAAGTTTCTTCACTACAAAGCTAGACATCAGAAAAAGATTTTTAGCCGTAAGAAGGTATTTGTAATAGATTGTGAGTTTCAGCTGAGGAAAAAATTAGACAAACATTGGTTTGGAGAAGGGAAGGAAATAGCTGGAAGATTGCTTGAGCTCCCTTCCAGCTCTGTTGAGCTAATTTTATGATTTATTTTTTTAATAACTGCTGTAAGCACTCTCGTACAATGAGTTAGAAGAAGCCTTATTTAAAAGTTGTAACTTCAGTTACTGAAAAATCATTGCTTATTCCAAGTAAACGTGTCAGCCTCGTTTTCCTGTCCTGGATCGCAGAGTTTTCTTCTACAGAAGCATCTTCCTTTAAATGGAACACGGTGAAGAAGCTCTTTGGCACTTTCCTGCCAGCTTTCCCAGAAATATATCTATAGGTGAAAGAAAAAACTCTTATCAGAACATATTGTCTGCAGGAGAGAAAAAAATTAAGTCTTATGTTGATGTGGAAAAGGATCAGTGTCTGACACTCTCTCGCTCTCATTCAAGTTTAAATTTATTTTGCAAATAGAAGCCCTGCTTCTTGCCATCTGCTTCAAACATCTCCTTCAGGGTGACTTTTGGCTGTTCTTCATAGAAACTCTTTATTCTGTACATCCAAAGTTTCATTTGATTTCTGAAGGGGATGAATGCCCTGATTCCTTTGCTCCTTTGAAAACTCAAGCTGTTTTTTTTTTTTTTTTTTTTTTAACCAAGACCATCAAGAGCTGGCTGAGAGGGGTTTGGAATTGATAGGCTTTAAGCACATGCCTTAAAATATTAAGATAAATTGGGTACTTCCTATTTATTTGCTGCTGAACACGAAGCTCATTTTATCAACAAGCTCGTTCAGGCTCCCACCTCGCTGCTGTTGTGCTGGCAGTAAATCAGACTCTAAAATCCAAAGTTGCTCCGTGAATTTGGAGCAGGGAAGGAGCTGAGAGAGGCAGTTTGGAGGAACCTCAGTCGGACCAAGGTGCTGCTGCGTGGCAGGGGATGCAAAAGGCAGACGTGCCCGACTCCTCTGAATGCAAACCAGTCCTTTGCAAAACATCTTCAGGGCATGGCTAGAAAGGGGGAAATGATTGATTGAAATAGATTTCCAAGTGATTTATCTAATCCAAAATTATTTGCCGCATCCTCTCCAACTGATGAAAAAAACAACACAATGCACTGAAAGGGTTTTTCTCTGCAAGGTGTGAGGTTATACAGGAATTACTGGTATTTTTTTAGTGATTGGAAGCACTTAATTCTTGGCCCCCTGCCTCATAATACAGCCCAGGCTGGTACAAGCAGTTCTGCAAAACATATAATTTTACTTCACTTGTTTTAATGATCAGGAAACATATACTTTTAAACTGATCTCTGCTGTGCAATTACAAATGTTTTGATGGAAACACTTTTTTTAAATTAGTTTCATTCCCGTAATTACTCTAGTTAGACTGTTCCATTAGTAAGCAAAAGAATTGCAGTCTCTCATCAGGTTGTTTTGCTTTCAAAATCCAAATTTGTTTTTGCTAACGAACTGGATCAGTGTTGGGTCTTTTAAAAGATTAAAAAAAAATCCTCAACTTTGGAGAAATTAGATCTAAAAAGCTATCTTTCTCAGGTCACTTATTTAATAAGCATATTCAAGTGTTTCTGTTTAAAACAAAAATCATGATATCTGAATCTTGAAGTGCTTTTTTTAGTTTATTTTCTTGTGCTGGTGTGGAAATGGTGACTGGAACAAAAATCTCTGTGTGGCAGATAAGTCTGGAAATAAGCTAAAATTGTAGGTGAGAAGGATACTCATGCTACTTAATAAAGCTTGATCTATTTTCACTAACTAGTGAAAGAATAGGATAAACCAGGCTGGATTTTGAAGATTTAGAATGATAAATACTGTCACACGCTCTTCTGGCCTTCTTTGGAAGGAACCTAAGAGCTTTTGAGGTTTTGGGTGGAAGGGGCTGTGAAATGGCAGGAATTCAGAGGTGGGATGTCTGTTAGTCCTTCCGTGGGAATGTCCCTGGCTGTCTCTCGCTGCAGATTGAGATATTATTGTGTAAACGAAACACTGGGTGTTCATTTTCCACCGAGGAGATTCAGTAATTACCGTGCTCACCCAGTAGATGACAGCTGTTATCATTCTGATGAAAAGAGCCCTAAATTAAAACCCTGTTGCTTTGCATAGATCCCTGTCAGAAACAAATGTTAATTTTCTTGGTTGGTCAACCTCCTTCATCGCATCCTCTGGCAGGTATAAATAAGGTCCAGATCTTTATTTTTGTTTAGTTTGGTGTTTCCTGACGCGCTGATAACTTTGAAGCTGAGAGGATAAATCGGTAATTAAATTTTGGTGGATTTGTGTGTGTTTCTGGCATCCATATTTCAGCCAATACTGGGGCATTTTGCACATGTGCAAAGGCTTAAAAACACCCGGATCTTTTTTGGTTTGCTTTGTAAAACGTGGTGCAGCTGGAGAGGAAAAGGTTCAGTGATCAGGATGCGTTCCTGGCACAGATCTCTGCACTCACAGAGCAGGGGCTGTTGGAAAAACAGGGAATTTCTTCCCTCTTTCCAACTGTGGAATGAGGGCTCAGGGATGCACTTGGTGACATCTGCGCAGTCGGGGTGGGGAGGTGCTCCTTGTGCACCTCTGCTTTCTTTGGAAGCCTTTCCCAGTGAGAAGGGATGAAACCCTTTAATGTGTCATCACTTCAGGCCGGATGTCCACTGCCAAGCAGCACCGCTCTGTGCAGATAACGAGGGAAAGAAGTGAGCTTGTTGATAAGGCAGGTTTGATAAACAGAGCCAGCTCCTCGTGCAGGGGGGTTTAGGATATACAGGAGAGCTCTGACGTGGGAGGGGACACTGGGGCTGGGTGAGGGCAAAGCTGAGGGTTTCTCTGTGCTGGCTGAACCCCCAGTACATGAGCATCCCACAAAATTCCACACTTGTAGTGCTCCCTAGCAGTCCCTCCTGATTTCTGCTACAACTACAACCTGTCGCTGTTACCCCTACTTGGGATGACCTCTGTTTCACAGGAACAAAATTCAGGCCACCGAGGACACTGTTCCACTGTTCCACACTTTCTTTTTAGTTAAAACCTCCCCAGTTTATTGTAGTTGCTGTTGGTTTCCCCCCAAAGATGTTGAATAAAAGGACTCGGAGGGAGAAGGATGGATGCAGGGAGAAACCTTGGATTGCGTGTGGGGTTTGAGGGCCTTTATTCTCTGCAAATTAAATAAAACACGGCTTGAAGAGCAACAGAGACTTGAAACTCTCAAAACTCCTGGGGAAAACTTGGATCTGCTTCGGGTTCCTAAATTTGTTTACACACTGAAAGTTGTTCATAAAGCAAATAAAAATCATTGGATTGTCCCCCAGAAACAAAGCAATCTGATCAATTTAAGAACGCAAGGTTCTTTATTTTTTGAAGGCAATGATAAATCATCTCCTTAGAAAAAATGCAGTGCCTGTCCCAAAGCAGAAGAGCAACAATAAAAACTCTCTTGAGCAAATATTGCAAAAGAAACTTTAAATATAATCAAGTCCTCTATCTGTGTAAAATGGTTTACTGCAAACTGTACCTTTTTTTCAATATTAGTGGTCCAGGAATAATTAAACCAGACTTCTGCAGAGAAATGCCTCCCTGGGATTTTACGGAGGAGAATGTTTTGGCACTTAACAGAATTACAGTTTTGTTTTGGGCTTTTTTTTTTTTCCTTTTGCCTAAAGCTGCAAGGATAGTGGGAATATTGCCTGTGGATGTCATTATTTCAGTGTCTGTACCATTTGCATGCACCAAGTCTGTGGAGTTTCCATGTTGGACAGATTCTCCCTGACTACCTGGCTGAGAGGAAATGTGAGTTTAATGGGTTTTGTGCTTTTAAAAGTTGGCTGGGCTGGAGATAAATGTCATAGCTGCAAGGACTTGCAGCTTGTGAGAATCTCACGCATCCCTCTGGAGAGGGAGACGAGATGGCGCGTTGGTGCCTTTTAACTCCTCTACAGGTCTGAAGTTAACTTGGGTTTCTAAGATTGAAATTTGCCAGGAGCCTTTCTTTAATTTTTTTTTTT
>VYZQ01023930.1:15335-29068 GCA_013400655.1 Mystacornis crossleyi
TGGGTGGGCTTCCCTTTACCCCTTGTTCTTTTCCATCCATTTTTTTTTTTTCTCTTCAGTCTAAACTTGAGTATCCCTCTATAAAACTTCTCCTTAAAGCCTGTGGTATGTGTTTGGTCCACGTCTGAATGTGCATCCCTACTTTAAACTGATGGGTGGGAGATAAACTTTCATGTCTATTTGTTGACCAAGCTGTTTTTATACAAGCCAAAGATTTTCAAAAGTGATACCTTGGATAGAGGGGAGTACTGGTGGGCTGGTTCACCTCAGCCTCACTGGGAAAAAGGTCTTGTCCTTTGTGCCTCAAGCTGAAATCCCTGCCTTGGCAGAGCAAATGCTGTTGCCCCAACTGAGTGCTCTTCGACACTGCCCCAGTACTGATGTTTTGTCCCTGGGTAGCCTGCCCAGCCCGTGTGTTGGCACTGGTGAACCCATCCGGCATGGTGTGAGTTGGTTCACACAACCCGTGACCTATTTTCCAGCCCCGATCATGCTGCTTAGCCTGGGAAGTCAGATCAACAAGACGTCCCTGTCAGCCTCTTTCCCTGAGGAGTGCTTACAGCGTCTGTTGACCATCCTTAATTACTCCCAGGGTCAGCATAGGAAATAAAAGAATGTGCTGGAAGACTGAATTATTCAGCAGTAATTCCTTGTCTCATAATTCTCACTCCTTCCCTCTCTGCTGCTGTATGCTGTTTTTTCTCATTCACAACATCTGTTTTCCTGACCATAAAAATTCTTTAATTTGGAGGCAATGGGTAGATTGGACTTACACAAATATGTGCTGATTGACAGATCGTTTTGTCTCCTTGTTTCGTGGGGGTATAAAACTGTCACTCCTTATTTCTGACTGTTGCAGTTTGCCAAAGGGAAAAAGCTGGCAGTGAATTTTCCCCCTTTGTTGATTAGGAGAAGGGTTGTGCTGTGCAGTATTTCTGTTGTGTCATGACCATTTTTCAATACGAGCAAATGCCACAATATTTAAATATGCTGGAAGGGAAAGAAAAGGGATTCTTAAAATATACGACTTTATTTTCAGTACAGACATAATTTAAAATGTATGAAATATTTGTCCTTTGGAAAGGAAAGGGATGTGGCTTGGAACCCCCTGTATTTTAAATTTTTTGCCCTGGTCGCAGATACTGTTTTGTCTCTGGCTGTGTTTGCTGAGCTAATGAGGGTGGGGACTGTGCTACTGCAGGCGATTGCTTTGAGCACTGAGCACTTTGAAGAGAGCCCCATTGATATTCCCTTCATCTTTGTTAGAGGGGCATGCTTCCTTCCCTGGAGTGCTAGGAGATGGACAGCTATTTAATAGAGCCAGCCTTTTTCAAGCACAGGCTGTAGTCCTGAATATTCCCATCTCCCTTGCCTGCAGACACCCCATATAAAAACAATGTTCTGGAAGCCAGGGTTGTTCCTCATTAGACCAATATATTGACCTGATAGGGTTTTTTGAGCACCCCAGGTTGACTGGGTTATTATCTGACTGGTTAAATGTTATTCTTCAAGGAGATGCAACAGTTTTCAGCAGTTCAGGCAGACAGCCAAAACATGGTGATGAGCAAATTGTTTGTTCCAAGAGTAAATGAAGGGAATGTCCACATGATCTTTGCCATCCTTGTATTAAACTAACAGAAGCTGAAAACCGGAGCTTTATGCGTCCCAAGTGGGGCATAACTGATCAAAATTTTGATTCTCCAGCAGCTATCCACAAACTGAATTATAATGGCTTGCAAGAAGTTGGCTTTTTTTCTAATCTCATTTTAACTAGGCACAAGTCTTAAAATAACTGTGTATTCAACCTCTCGTCCCTAGCATTTACTGCTTTTGTAACTTTACCGGGTTCATGGATTCTATTTTGTATTTATTGTTTATATTAATTCCAGCTCACAGAGTGCTGCAATTAGCAAATTCCTCCTTTGACTGTATTTACAGTGATAGAATAGAACTCTGTACTTTCACTCAGACTGCACAGCTCCATCCCAAGCCTGGCTTAGATACAAGAGCTTCATCTCCTGATTAACTTACTCCTGCAGACAGGGACAAAGGACCTCTGAAAGTCATCACAGCCTTTCTCTCATGAAAGCTCCTCTTAGATATCGACAGCTCTCCAGGTCCTGTGTTTTGAGTACAGCATCTGCATGTAAAGAGTGTCAATACTGCATTCATCATTCATATCCTGTAAAAAAAGAAAGGGATTTTTGAAGTATTGGGTTAGTATTTGTGTGACGTTTCTATGTGGTAAATATGGTAGATCGAATGGCTGTGGCATGCTCTGCCAAGGACTGGACAGGTCAGGAAGTCTGCAAGGGGACAGCCATTTGCATCTTTGTCACTGCCGAAATTAAACACAAATTCATCAGTAATCAAGAGTCATTAGTTAGCTGGGAGCTTTGTGGGCTGACCCAGACTTGTGTTGGGAGTATAGAAAACGCACTAGGAAAACAAAGAACTGGACAGTTTTGTTTAAGGGAAGCAAAACCACAGAGAGGAGAAAGAGTCCATAAGGGCTGGGGTGTTCTAGAGGAAGAAGTCATTCTTGTGAATGCCCGTATAACTCAAATATATTGTTTCAAACTTCAGAATAATTTAGGGAATTTGGTCTGTTCACCCACTGTTCTTTTCCCTCTTAAAAAGCAACGTATTTCATAGTTTGGATTAAAACTTGGAAATGAAATGTCAGACAGTTTCATTAAAAAAAAAAATCTTTAAAACTGTCCATAACCAGCATTTCGCTTTCTGCTTTGTGGAGGTAAAAACTATGCCAGTCTATGCTGAGTTTGAATAACACACTTTCAGTAACTCAAAACTTACCTTTTTAGCAAACTTGCTCTTTTTCCAACATTCGTTTTTAAAAGTAACTGAAGTCTAAAAGAAAATTATTCACCTCCAGATACCTGTATTGTGATTACCGAGAAAGTTTTGATTCCTTGAACAGCTCTTCCACTTGGTAAATGAAATATATTCATGAGCTAGGTCTTTCAAGAGCTTGGAAAGTGGCACCTCTTTTCAAGAAAGAGATCATCTTTGAATTAAAAGTATGCTGTCCTTAGCCTTTTTTTATTTTTATTATATTGACAAAGTGTCACAGGAGCGAAAATGTATAATCATCAATAACAAGTGATCCATGGGGCTATGCAAAATATATTGATTAACAATATAATCTCCATACAGATGTCCCGGCAGTGCTTGTTATTTTTTATGGGCCAATCTGGGAGTCCTGCTTGCATTTCAAGGGGCAGGTGGAGGAAGGTGAGTGAGACAAAGTTCAGGGTGTCTCTGCAGTTGCCTGGCAGCATCTTTGCTGAAAAGGGAAAAAGGCTACCAATTGCTCCCACCACAGGATGTGCAGCCTCCTTTTGTCAAGCCTGCATGGCTACAAAATAAACCCATTTCCTTGAAAGGAATTTGAAGCCTGAGACAAAATCCCCTTTGTCATGAAAACATGATTTAAATTTGTTTTAAGGCTGTTCCACTACTAAGAAAATCCTGATTTAGATGCTTTTGAGGCATTTAACTTACACTTATCCAGAGCTATTCCTCAGAGAAAATTGGATGTAATTTTAGGATTAGATAACTGACCTAGGAATGAGAGAGAGAGAGTGCAAAGCTTGCATATCCACTTTGTCCAGATGGATATTCACTAGGAAACCTTCAAACGGCTCATAAATATTGCCTGTCCTTTTGTAAAGACTCCCACCAGCAATGGTCATTTCCTGGGCAGAAAGAGTTTCTGTATTGAAACTTTTGGGCAACTAAAGAAAGTATTTTAACTCCCTTTTTTTTTCTGTGACAAAATATTATGCATAATGATGAATGGGAAAATAAGCATAGAAAGAAGTTCTATAAACAGCCTCCAGTGCCTGACTTGCATATTTGAGCTGTTTGTTTGTCTTGAGGTTTTTTCCTCTGGAATGAACTTCCTTTATTTCTTTGTCTCTCAACTCGTGAAAATAGGTTTTATGTAGAGCTGTTATCTCGCAGAGTATCACATGCTTTTGGGGAGTAGGGTAAAACCTACTTACTTTCAGTCTTCCTAAACTAAATTGAGTGAAAAAAGGAAATATCTTAGTCCCTTTCTTTCCCTTCTAGAATAAAGCCGAAGAGGTGGTGATGACAGCAAGTTCTTTAATGTTGGGTTCGTGTCAAACATCATTTCCGCCTTTCACATTTTATATTGCAAGTGAACATGTGTGCAATCCCTCAGTGACCTGCCTGGAAACACAGAAGATCAAAAGCAGAGCGTATCTGGTCTGCTGTGGCAGTGTCCCAGCTCTAGCACTGGGCAGGAGGTGATGCTGAGAGCAAACAGATAAACCCAGAGTGAGGAAAT
The DNA here is from genome assembly GCA_013400655.1 of Mystacornis crossleyi. NCBI lineage: Eukaryota > Metazoa > Chordata > Aves > Passeriformes > Timaliidae > Mystacornis > Mystacornis crossleyi. Next base: position 19,672 of record VYZQ01023930.1, read on the forward strand.
GCTGCAGTTTCCCTGCCCCTCTCCTGTGGATCAGGGCTCCCAGAACTGGGCCCTCATGCCCTTCAGTGTTCATGGATCTCTGCCCTGGTAAACTTCTGCTTTGGCACTTTGTATTTCCAACAGATTCCATAGCCATGAGAAAGTACCTCCCTGCTTGTGCTTTAAATCTCTTAATGTTACATTCTGATTATCATACTGTGGGAATTACTGAATAATTGTTCCTTGTTCAACCTCTTCCTGCTGACACATCTGCCCTGCTCTCTTTGTGGAGCTGAGGGGTCTGTGTCTATTTAATCTCCTGAATACATGAGCCATTCCTCCTCTTTCTTCCTTTGTTGCCCTTCTGTAAATCTTATTTTGGGTATTTCTTCTAAAAGTGGAGAAGAGGGATGAGTCTGGTATGATGTTTTCAAGATGTGCTTAAATCAGGGTTTTAAACAGAGGCCTAATGAGATTTTTTGATTTTTTTTCTCTAGCTTTTGTGGTTTTTTCCCCCCAGTCTTAAATCTTGACATTATAACAAGCTGATGTTTTCAAAGAAGTATCCATGGTGGCTGTGAGATCTCTGTCCTGAATGACAAAGGCTAGTTTACTGTCTGTCACTGGATTTGTATAATTAAGAATAGTTTGGTTTATTTGAATCATTTAATGTTTCTCAGAATTCAGTTTCATCTGCCTTTTTATTACTTAATCCAGTAGCATCTTGGGATTCTTCAGTCATTCTGTGAAATGTGCTGTTGTCTTGAAAAACATGAATAATTTTATATTCTCAGTGTTCACTTTCATATCCTTTAAGAAAAAGAAACTTTTGATGTGCTGACTAGCACAGGTCCCAGAATAAATGTCACATTCTTCTGGTCATCTGTATTTTTCTCACTATGTCCTATTGGAAAGATTCCATTTTTCCCCCTCCCAACTTTGGTCATAAAAACTGTTGGGAATTCAAGTATCTTATGTCATTCAGGTCACCCTTACTTTTGTGCTTCTCAGCACCATCAAAGAGCCAATTTCTGATCTGTGGTTTGTGCTGTAACAGCTATGATAACTCCTCACTGTGCTACTGTATTTCTCCATGCATCAGCTAAATCTGTTCCTTATTATACAACTGAGTTTTTCAGACCTGTAAATAAATCCCAGGTACCAGCTGGCAGTTTCTCAGGCTCTTTTCAGAACCTGCTGTCACATTTTCCACCTTCCATTCTTCTGCTCCTTGGACCAGGCTAAGCAGTTGCCTCAGGACCAATTTAAGTTAATTTCATATTTAATGTTTTATTAAACTCCTGTTTGAATACTTTCTGCTTCTGGCAAATATTTAATCCCCTCATTCTAAGATTTCGGACTTGTGTTTCCTCTTAAGAAGCCAAGCCAGCCTGTCCAGGGTGTGTCTCAGGAGTTACAAAAGCAGTCAGCTCTCTGCACTGCTCGGCCTGGAGGGATTGCAGCTGCTTGGGAAAGGCTGGAATAATGCACAGGTGGCTTTGGAATCCATCACAGAGGAGAGGGATTTAAGCTATTGCTATATGGGTCGCCTGGCTTACTTTGCATGACCTCATCTTTAAAGGAATGGATTGCTATTCCCACTAAAGGAATGAGTCAGCAATTCCTTCAGACAAAGACATCTATCTATATAATAGAAAGTGTCGTGGTTGCTCAGCTGATGCGCATCTGAAGTTGGATGTTAAAATCAGGAGTTAAATTGTTAACATTGTCCCTGGAGTGCAAGGTTCACTGAATTTGAGAATTTTACTCTGCAGTCCATGAAAAAAAGAGTAACTTAAAACATAGTCTGTTAAATCCATTGCCTTCCCATGCTTCCTTTCCAGAACTGTAGTAGTAGTAGTTGATAACAGCCTTTTATTCAGGATCATCCTTTTCTGTGTTCCAGACTGCAGTCACAGCTGTCTACTTAAAACTCTGATACAGTTATGTGTATTTGGCCAAATGGGTCTTTCCTTGCATCAGTGAATTAGCCCTCTCCATTTTTTGTCCAGTATTGAGGGGTTTTATTTTCTACTGTGTATTCTTTTTCCTTCAATTCCTTGACCTAGCCTGTCAGCCTGAGTGGCATTTGAAACATATCTGATAGCATAACAGGCCTTTGTAAGTGACTGAAATGAATGATTAGTATTTTAGCTGTGCTTGCAAGCTAAATTTAGGCACTGGCACAATTAGAAGTCATTGGCTGATGGACCAGCAAAATACTGGGCCTCATTTAAGCAGATGAAGCCTCCGAGTCAGACCCCAAGCAGGGCAGATCTGTGCCAGTGCTGGCCTCGCTCAGCACTGTGGCTGAGGGGGCTCCTCCACCTTCTTCCCTGAGCAGCTCCAAATGCCAGGAATGAGTGAACAACCTGGCTTGAGAAACTCACAGCCTTCCTGTTCCAGCTCCTGCATCAGATGTGGAAAGGTTGAATCTGAGACTGCTAAGCCTTTTGATGCAGGTATTGTGATTGATGTAATATTCTGCTAGTTTTTATTTATTAATTAACACATTTATTTGAGTAAATTAGTAGACAGCTCTGATGCTTGATAGGATATTGCAGGCGTAGTAAACACCAGGTTATTGAGTATAACGAACACTTCTTTCCTGGCATCAGAGCAAATCATAGGGCACAGAAATGGGAAAGGAAATCAATAAGAGCCAAGCCCATCGAAATTACTGAGCATCACCTCATTCAGAACCCCTCAGTTAACGAAAAAAAGATGCTATCCCGAAATATTGCCCACAGCCTTAGCTGGCAGGTAGACATGATATTTGGAGAGAAGGCCAACACTGTTTGCTGGGAAGTGCTGAGCATCATCATGGCATTGTGTACCTTGTGCAGCAGGTTCTCTGTGGCAACCTTGGACTTCATGGGCCAAAGTGGAGGATGTCTTGAGTCTCAGTGTCGGTCCTTTCAAGGGAAGAAAGGTCTGAGCCTGTGACCTCCCCTTCTTGACTTCTGTGAAACTGCAGCATGTTCTGGGTGGCTGTTCTGTAATGCAGCCAAGGCAGCTCCTGCCAGCAGACACCGTGCTGTGTGTGTAGGGCATCTGCCGTCACACTGCAGGGCACCCAGCTGGGAAGAGACAGTCTGAACCCACAGCAGGCTGCTCTGTGTGGTATTGGTTGGTTTGCTCACTCATGCCAGCTCTGTGAAGATTTCCAAACACAGCTTCACTGCAAGCCTTGAGAGTTTAAATCTCTGCACATGCCTGCTGCTGCCCAAGGGCTCCTGGGGCTGCCCTCTTCAAACTCTTACACTAATCAAGGCTCTGGTACATATTTTATAATAATTCCTTTTCATTCCTTGCTCATTTGTTTTCTGTTGTTACTTTCTTTTTGCTGCTATAAAAGCTCTTCTGTTCTTCCTTTTGATGTTCACTTCTGTGATTTGTCCTGATGTTCTCTGCGATTATAAGTTTGAGTAGTACTGAGGTGAATGAATAATTCAGGGGATCCAAAATGACACAGTCTGGGTTGCTCCATAGCTGAGAGCACAATCACTCCCATAACACAGAGCTGACATCCACCTTGTGTACAAGTACATGTGGATTATGGTCCTGTGGCTCTGCACAGTTTTGCTCTTAACATCCATCTTCACAGTCTGTTTGGGCTCTTTGGAATAATGTACTAAAGGCTGGACAAGGAGGTTTTATTTCCAGAAATTTTATTCCCAGAAATTACCGCGTAGGTGTGTGGGGATGGTCTTTGTGTAAAGATTTGTCAGAGTGGCCATTAGGATCGTGCCCCTGGGAAGTGGTAGATCCCACGCTCCCGGTCAGATTACTTGTGTGAGTCTGTCACCTGTGCTGTTGTACCGTGTGTGCAGGAATTCAAAGCGTCCCACGATGGACTTCTCTCTTGTGTGATCTGAATTGTTCTTCTCTTACCATTGGTGGAGGAGAGGAGAACTGTACCCCAGTACAGCGTGGCCATCACGGTGGAAACACACCCGTGGGTACAGCCTTCTCGGAAGAGGAACATAGAATCACCAGATCACAGACTGGATTGGGTTGAGACCTTAAAGATCGTCTCATTCCAAGTTCTGCCGTGGGCAGGGACAGCTTCCACTATCCCCGGTTGCTCCAAGCCCCATCCAACCTGGTCTTGGACACTTCCAGGGATGGGGCAGCCACAGCTTCTCTGGGCAACCTGTGCCAGGGCATCACCACCCTCACAGGGAAGAATTTCTTCCTCACATCCAATCTAAACCTACTCTCTGTCAGCTTGAACCCATCCCTTCTTGTCTTGCAACTCCAGTTCCTGACAGAGTCCTTATCCAGCTTCCCTGTAGCCCCTTCAGATACTGAAAGGGGCTCTGAGGTCTCCACACAACCTTCTCTTCTGAATAGCCCCAAATTTCTCAGCCTGATTTCACAGACAATGTGCTCTAGTCTGGGATTCAAGCATTTCATGTCTTCCGTTGTCCTGGCCCAACAAAAGTAAAAACACCTTCACATGCTCAGTGATTTAAAAGCAGAAAACACAGCTCAGCCCATCTACTGCCACATACATAATCAGTTTGGGTATTTCTAAGCAAAACAAATACTTCCAAAGGAGCTATTGCAAACAGATGGACTAACATTCATAAAATAGGCAGTTCCCTCTTTAAGTGTTTTGTTGGAATAAAATGTATTGTTTTTATTGAGATTTAAACTGCAGTTTGCTTAACTTATTTTTATATTTGCCCATTATATTGCGAGCATATGAAATGGGCAAAATGTTAAGAATAATTAAGCAGAGTAGTCCTGAATACCCTGGCGAGTCTGAAAAATCATATAGAAAAGAAAGCAGCTATCTGTGGAGCTGCCAGTTCTACTTATATAAGCCCATCTGTTTACATCTACAGCTTGTTCCCTAAAGAGGAATACATCTTATGTGAAGAATTCCCACCAGATCCCTCAGACATTTTATCATTCAAGAATGTTCTTCCTGTTTGTTCTCTCTCCTTCCTTTATAAGAAACCATAGAATGAATGTTTTCAATGTAGTCTCATAGAACATTTGCAAGACAAATGCTGGACTTAGCATTAAAATTAAAAGAGTTTGTTCTCTTCGGATTTCATAATGAATACAAATGCTTGCAAGCTGTGAGCACATACCTTTGACTCACAGTGGCTCAGTCTTGTCTCCTGTTTATCTTTCCCCTCCCAGTTTGTTATTTTCATCTGGAGACCCTGAGACCATCTTTTGTCAAACCTAAGGTATAGGTTATTTTATATCTAATTTATCATGTGGAAAAGCTGTTTTCTTTTTGCGGGGTGTAAATTTCTTTTATTGTAAAACTTATTTTTAAAAGAGAAAGGGGAATTCGGGAGCTCCAAACTTTGTGTTTCCCTGTGTCCCCCAGTCCCAGGAGCTCTGCAAATGTCGAGCTAATGATGTACGTTCCCTGGCTGAGGTTCCATCCTCAGAATTACTTCAACAACAATATTGCCTGAATAATGTCAGATATAAGCGTGTGGACTTTTTTGATCTTTTTATTAAATCCTCGTATCAAAGTGGATTTATCCACTCTCAAAGATAAGATGGGGGAGGCCAGCTTTTGAAGATTATTTGCATTTCTTTCATTTGGTGGCCTAATCTTCTTCCTACTCTATTGAACTTTTGTAAATTATTTTAGAATTCTTAGAGCAAAAAAAAAAATCTCTAAAGAGTTCTAACTTCTGATTTAATTATCAAAGTGTAAATGCTTTACATAAACTTTAGTGACACAGCAAATAAAAAATAAAATTAGGTCAAGTCAAAAAAGGAGCAGATTCAATTAGCCCCTTAAAAGAAATCTGGACTTGATTTCAAGTTTTGAATTACAGATTTAGAATGAAGGTGGGTTTCCTCCTTGTCAGCTTCTCTGGAACTGAAATTTGTGAATTCATCTCACTTCTAACAGTGACTTCCCAACCAACTTTAGTGGTTCAGGTCCTTGGAAGAGTGCTGCTCTCTTCCCGGGTAGGTAATTCCATTCTGACCACCAAAACTTTCCTTACACTTCGGGCTTCCCACCACAGCATTTCCTAGCAGGGACTTTGCATGAACTTCCAGCCTGCATTGCCAAGGTGAAACTAGAGTTTTTGTGTCAGTTATGAGGATGAACTTTTTACCTAATATTTATTCTCTTTATTGTAAACAGTGGCTAGATGTGTTTTAGACAAGTAAGAATTTCTTCCCAAATGGGGTTGTCAGGCATTGGAAGAGGCTTCCCAGGAAGTGTTGGAGTCCCATCCCTGGTGGTGTTCAAGGATCTCCTGGATGTGGCACTCAGTGCTCTGGGCTGGGTGACAAGGTGGGGATCAGTCACAGGCTGGACTCGATGACCTTGGAGGGCTTTTCCAGCATTAATGGTTCTGGGATTTTACACAAATTTCTCCATATCTCTAGGAATTTGGGCACAGTATTCTTCAGCTGTTTAGCTGTAACAAAATACCTTTCCCAACCCATCCAGTGATTCCAGCAGTCCAAAGCAGGGATTAAAGGAAAGGGGTTTTTTTAAGAATAGATCACAGCTAAAGAAATTTAGGGTATTATGGGATTCTCTGTCAAGGCCTTTGAAGATACCGTCTAAAACACTTTTTAACTGCTTGGCTCAATCAACTGTGGGGACTTATCATCTCTATTTCCTAACAGTTAGCAGATAAAGCTTTAAAGGCTTGGAGCAATCCCAATTGTACGGTGAGTCAATTTATGGGGAAAATATCTCTGGAATCAGTAGTTAAAACTTTATTACAGATGGCTCAGATATTGGGCTTGATTTATTTTTTATATCTTCTGTAGTGACATGAGTGAATTGTCTACAGAAAGGCCACATCATACCTATTACAGAGTAAAGGCATATTGGAAAGGGAGTTGCTTCTTCATGGGCCCAAAAGATTTCTTCCATTTGCAGCAGAACAGAGAATGCAGAAATAAGAGGAGATTCTTTTTAGGTTGTTGCAACAACTTATCAACACAGTTATTTATGCTTAGAATGTGCTTGAAGATAGTTTACATAGGTGTCTTTATACATGCCAAAGAAAGTTGTTTCATCTGATGATAGTGTTTGATTTTATTTGATGCCTTCCTAAAACTCTCAGGCATTAATTTAAACCAAACATTAATTTATATCACACAAGGCAAGGAGAAGGAAGATCTTAATGATTTTAGTTTGGTTATATCTTACCAAATTTGCTTAGAACTGAAAATTCTTTGCAGTTTTGGAAACCAGAAACTTTTATTTTACTGTGAAACACTAAATATTTGCACTAGATATATACCTTAAGAAGAAAACCCCATATTTCCAAAAATGTCTTAAAATCATATATAAAAGAATTCCTACAGCCATCATCATTTTTTCACACTTCTGTGAGAAGGGTGCATGTCATTCTTCTGAGAACACATAATTTATTTTAAATTAAAGTGAATAATGCACTGGGATTATAAGTGGCCTGCAGTGTTTTATTTCTGATTTTATTTTCATGGTCTGTCTAATACAGGCCATAATTTAGGATTATATTTTTTGAAGGACAGTGTTGCTTTCAAAGTTTTAGATAACAGTGTAAAATTCATGAAAAAAGCCCCCATAACTAAAGAAATTCTCATTGTTTATACTTTTTGTTTGAAATAAGATGAAATTTGTGAAATATCATTGAATTAGAACTGATTAAAATATTTCTTTTGTGCACACGTGGCATAAATGAGAAGTATTGCAGAAAAGATTTCTCAAAGTCTTTTCCAGTTTCTCTTGACATCTGATAGAGTTCTCTTGACTTTTGGATTGCTATAGCTGGGGATCCTTGGATCAAGTCCATTTTCTATCTTGACCTTTTAAAAATATCTGTGCTTTAAAGTTGGTAATATCAGCTCCTGCAAAGGAAGGTAGGAAAAAGCTCACTGGATGATTATGGAGAGATCTACCCACTGGATATTCTTGGGGTTGACTGATGAGCTGATACATGAAGGTGTGTAAGGGATATAATTTTTTAACCAGTTGTATTTTTAGAAAGGAATAAAATGTTTGAATGGCATAATGAGACATTAATGGCTGTATCAGTTAATAAAATAAATGCCATGCTGTTATTCATGGTATGTTGAGAATAAGAATCATTGACATTGTATGCATAAAGCAGACACGAATAATGGCAGAACCTATTAGGCTCTAACTTCAAAAATACCCAGCAATTATGAAACTTTAATTAACAATCTTAACTTACACATATATTTACATATTAATGGTCCTAAGTGGTAATTGTGATTGTCTCTCATCATTGCTTCCTTTGACCCTCATTTTTCAAATAAGAAATATGAAATTCCATTAAGTAACATTAATAGTAGAAAATTAATTTAAGGCAATATATCATCAATTAGCAAACCCTTAACACATCTCACTTTTTTCACGTGATGCTTACTTGAAGAAAAAGAAGTTAATTATTTTATGTATGTCTGAATTCAAGGATATCATCTTATGCACACATGATGGAAATGAGAAGTAAAGTATATTAGATTTCCTGGCCTTGGTCCAGTAAAGCATCACAATTCATGTTGACTTCTCCAGACTATTCACATGTGGCTGATGAAGGGCAAAGAGCTCCTCAACACACAGAGCCAAGGCCAGTGCCAGCCCCTTCTGACTGGGAAACCCTGCACTTCTGACAGCGCTTATCTTGCGCCTGGGGTTCTTTGGTTGGGGTTTTTCAGTGTAACTAAATCTTCTCACAAGGAGACCAGAACTTTCTCCAGGTAATGAATGTATCTGGTTTATCTCTGCACCTTCCCTTACGGAACGGCTCTCCTGATTCCTCCTCCTTCGTGGGGAATGACATCCCACAGCTGCTCTGCGTGATGGATCAAGATTAGGAAGCAGCATTTGCATCTGGCCAGTAGGTCTTTAGTCATCAAATTGACAAATGAAGCTAATGTAGAATAATAATGTGTGAGCTTGCTTCCAAGTACTGAAGACTAAAATACATTTTGGTCTTACATTTACACAGAGTGGTGCTCTCATAAGGAAAAAAGAAACTACGAAAGCCATTAAGAACTAAATGCCTCTTATTTGTCATGTCAGTGAGGAGATCATCATCTGTTACAGGACATTTATGGTTTCTTGGACGGCAAATGTTACTGTTGTCCATAAAAGCAAGAATTATTGTTATTTCTTTAAATGCCAGCCGTGTAAATAATGTCTCTTGGGGTTTTAACCTCTTTTTTAAAGGCAGTGAATATTAGCATTCTTTGAAAAGCATTCCCTTTGTGACAATTAGTTAATCATAGAATCACAGAAGGGTTTGGATTGAAAGGGACCTTAAAGATCATGCAGCTCCACCCCCTGCCATGGGCAGGGACACCTTCCACTATCCCAGGTCACTCCAAGCCCCATCCAACCTGGCCTTGGACACTTCCAGGGATGGGGCAGCCACAGCTTCCCTGGGCACTCTGTGCCAGG
>VYZQ01023930.1:35238-61383 GCA_013400655.1 Mystacornis crossleyi
GAAACCTTCACCACTGAGGTGCTATACCTTCACCACAGAGGGTTAAACCTTCACCACTGGGGGCTAAACCTTCACCACTGAGGGTTAAATCTTCACCGCTGAGGGTTAAATCCTCCGGGGTGCACGGACTGAACCTCCACAATTGTCCTTGTGCCCATGTAATAAAATGCAGCAGTTTGTATCTTTTGAGCCCCAGCTCTTAGGCACTTGACCTGGCAATATATGGATCACCAATATAGGGCTTGAGTTTTCTACACTGATGTGCCCTACAGAAACATTTTGTCCTTCTTTCCCTTTTTTTTTCCATTTCATCTACTGTATATCCTGATTGCAAGACGTAGTGTTGACCCCTGCAAGTGTTGGATCCTGGTACAGACATAGATAAATCTCTTAAATGCAGAATTCCCAGACCTGGTGATCCTGTCAGGACACTGCACTGCCTGACAGGAGCATCATGATTGTAGATCTTCCTGAAAGGCTGACAGAGGGTCAGAGCCCAGAGACTGTTTATGTAACCTGGCAGTACGAGAAGTCCCAGGGCAGCTCCACTGAGCTGTAGAAGCCATGGACATGTTCTTTCTCTGGGCATCCCTTTCCCTGTGGATATAGTCTCACGCAAGTCAACGTAACAAATTAAACCCGAACTCCTAAACTGAAGTTGATGCTGACTGGGCTGCAGCTGCTTTTCCAAAGTCCCAAACGCTTGAGATGGGTGAATTATTTGGCACTGAGCCTCAAAAGCCTTCCAGCAATTTAAGTATGGGTATGAATGGTTATTGTTTTATTCAGAAGTTACCGCTCATGTGGCCTACAGTATGACTAGACTAAATTATTAACTTCTGGATATTCTAATGGAAAGAGGGAAAGGGAATATTATCCAAAGAACTCATTCGGAAACCAAAATGCCATTAGGGCGTGTAGGCTTTCAATTTGGATTGAGCAAAGTGTAATACATCAGCTCTTTTCTTCCCTCCCTGTCATATTTTGTTCTCAAAGCATCAGTGGGAGGCTCTCCAATTCCAGGTGGAGGGAATAGATTTATTTTATGCTAAAAATAATGAGCTTGTATGGGTTTGTGTGTTGGGTCGAATGGGAGACTTTTGCATCAAATGGCTGTTTATACTCACAGATCTCTGCTGAAAGGGAGAGTTATAGATGAACTGACAAAGGGTCTTCAAATGTCGTACGCTTTCCTCGGGTTGTCCAAGTCTGGGCAGCAGACGTGACTGGAGCTAAATACACAGTTATGCTTAGAAAAAGGAAAGCCTGGTGTTACTCTGGCAGGGGAGGCCAAGTTGGATCACTGGAGGCTCAGTGAGTGGGGTGCATGGGGAGCTCCCCACCTCCTGTGGCAGGGCTTTCTGTGCGTTTCCTGGTGCGCTGGGGCTCCAGTCTCCCTTTGCTTTGACAAACACGGAGAGGGTGTGGAATCCAAACAAAGCCTGGCCGGTCAGCACAAGGAGCAGCTGTGCTGTGATACAGATTGGATATCAGGAAAAATTCCTTCGCTGAAAGGGTGGTCAAGCAATGCAACAGGCTGCCCAGGGAAGCGGTGTGGTCATCAGTCCTGGAAGGGTTGGAAGAATGTCTGCATGTGATGCTTAAGGAGGTGGCTTAGTGATGGGCTTGGCAGTGTTAGGTTAAGAGCTGGACTCAATGATCTGAGAGGGTTTTTACAACCTAAAGGATTCTGTGATTTTAAATATAAATGCAACAGCTCATGAAATAAATAGAGGCACAGGCAGAGCTTCCTGATTGATTTGCATCATTTTGATAAGTAGCTTTTGCTTTGCTTCTAAAAGAAATTAATGAATCCACCCCGCTTTTTAAGTAGAATTCAGGATAACTTCAGAATATTGCTGTTTAAGTGAATTCCGTAGGAAGAATTTACTTCATTTTATTTATTCCTTTGCTGCTACGTTATTATTAGAGAGCAATAATGCTTGAGATCATCTAAACAATTTTCTGTTTAGCACTTGAATCTATCAGGAAGAAAGTGTCTGTCTTAAATGAGCATAAAATTCATGAATGTATTTTCCTAAAGGAGCCAAAATGTGAATTTTATATAAATTGCTTCAAAAGTTTAAAGCCACATCCAAAGATATATTTCAGATGGCTTAATAAGCATTGTTTCATGTTATTTTTAAAGTGTGTGGAGTCTTAGAGTGATTGAACTTCAGCAAGAATAATTGAACTGGTATGTTTTATTTAGATGATGTGTATCTATATAGCTATAAATTTGTTCGGTTTGCTTTTAAATTTTAAGTGCATCTTACTAGATGGCATTACATCCTTTCTTGCTAAAAATCTCCAGCTGTTATGTTTTTTTTGTTCACTCTATGATTTGCTTAGTTTTCCTCTGCAACAGGAATAGATGACAACAGGTAGCAAACCAGAGAAATGCCATTTTAAAAATGTGAAAAAGAGCACCAAAAAAGGAACTCACACTTACCAGTAACTGAATAGTAACTCCAAAGGGAAACCTTTCAGGTGGTTTCTTTTTTCTCAGCCCTGGTGGTAATGTATGTCTGTGCCCTGCAAAGTTTAAATATTCTCTAAGCCATTGTGGGGTGAGAGTGGATTTGGGCTCTGAACTTGCAGCTCAGAGTGGTCCCTCTGCTCTATTAATAGTACACAGCAGAAGCTTATCCAGGGCAGGTTACCTCCCTCTAATTCCTTATTCAGGAAAGATGGAGATTAGCTGGCTAAAACCACGGAATTAAAAGGTCTGGTATATATAAAAAGAAGAAGTGGTGGAAATTCCTCAAAACCACCTGCTAACCTTGCGTGCCACAGCAGCCCCTGGGCCTGGCCCGGGCACCTGGTGTCCTGCACTGAGCTGTGCTGAGTGTTACCCCTTCCCTTGGCCCACAGGTTCCTCCCAAGCCCCTGAGGGCAGAATAAAAGAGATGACTTACTTTTGGGAAAATCCAGCCTATTCCCTCCTCCAGCAATCATTGTAACTCGCTATTAGATTGATTCAGCACCATGCTGGGCTTTTCTCTTACTTTCCACCAATTATGGAGGCTGACAGAAAGCAGAAGTATGCTGCAATAAATGGGAAAGAAAGGGAGGAAAATATTGGCGTTTCCCAAGATTTAGGACACATTCACAGTAAATCCAAAGACTTAATAGGAACCTGACTTTAAGATAAGAAAAACACCAGAATCAGTCTCCAAAGGCAAATAGTTTCTCTAACTTCTTCTTTCTGACAGAAATGCTGGTTCTTTCTGTAATTTGTCTGGAGATATCAGTGAGGCTTAATCTGTGCAATACGATACGAGCCTTGTTCTTAAATGTTTTATTAACCATTTTTCCATATTTAAACTAGAGTGTATTTTGAATTGCCACAATATTCTTTCATAACCATAGTTTTATACAGTGCAAATGTGTACCTGAATAGAAAGAAAAGTGGAAAATCATCTCAAGAACTGTGAATAAGTTTTTCATCCTCAAGTTTGTATAACAAGCCTGAAGAAGGATTTCTATTCAGGTATTTATTAATACAGATAGATTTTGTTCTGCCAGCTGACTTCCACACTCACTAGTATTAAATATCTCTGCATTTACACACTTACTAGTTTTAAATATCCCTGTAGTGAGTGCAGAGGACAGGGGTTTTTATATGTTAAGATTTTTTTTCTCTATGCTAGCACTTTTGTAGGTTAGATTTCTTAGAGACATTGTGCAGACACAGATTATGGGATGCATCAGGGATGGAACCCGCCCAGCTGTGATACTGCAGTTTCTGTCTTTCCACTGTTTTAAATTCTGTTTGTTCTCCTAAAACCTGACTTAATCACAGCCCTTTGCTCTCTCTCTTCCCAGAGTGAAGTACCTTTCCTGCAGCTCGATGTATCCCCCCCAAAGCTATTTCTCCAAACAGTCTGTGCCCCTGCCTCGGGCCCGCAGGGATGGGCACACAGATCTCTTAAACTTCCATTTACTTTGAAATCTCTGTGTCTGAAACTGAGATTTCCTCCTGGTGAAGGCCCTTTCTAAATGTAGGGCAAAGCATAAGCTCCCGTGGATTTTGGAAACTTCTGAAGTGAGAAAGAAAATGAAGTTTTGATGTGAGGATTGCAACAATCAGCTTGCAGTAATTAGAGGATCCAGCCACAGCATCATTTCAAGGCTGCAGGAGTAGTTCCATCAATTGAATCTGCTGCTGTGCCTGTTTGATGTCAGGGTCTCTGATGGTTTGTGTTATTGGTGTGGGTTTGTACAAGATGGGAGTCTGCCTTAACACTGGAGATACCTTCATTTGAAGTGCTCTCTCCAAATGTTGGGGTTTTTTTCCTTGAATCTGAAGTCTTATTTCAATCCAATGTTTTCCCTGCTCTCAAAGACCACTTTAACAGAATCATTAATTGTCTCTACGCCAGGGAATACAGAGAATTTTAAAAAAACCTCTATGTATTGGCCAAGTTTCTCTGTGCCTCTTAATTTTCTGAATTAAACATGAATTACCTTCTCCTAAAATTGAGTTCCTTGAGGACAGTCTCAAATAAATTATTGGAACGGTACCTTCACCGTTGGAAAGGCGCACATCTGACTGAGCCACTTCGAAATCCTTGAAGTTTTCTTTCTTCATTTCATCGTGTTCAGGAAGGGATTAGAGTCTCATTGGAACAGCTCTTGGGATACAGTGCCCAAGGTTTTGGAGCTTCTTGTTTTCTGTTTAGAGAACTCAACACTGCAAGACCAGCACCAGAGAATGTTTGCTCTTTTGCCTGATGCTTGGAGATCTCAAGTTTCATATCCACCTCTTCCTACATCCCTTTCAACTATAGCACCTGTTTCGATGTGAATGAGGTGCTTGCTTAGGGACAGCAATTTTACCACATCCTTTTTCCCCCAGTTACACTGTAAACTGTTCTGCTTTCATAGTAGACAGTGTCCAAAATTTTACTTATGAAACTGCGTAAGGGTCACCTTGAAGAATGACAGGGAAAGATTTCTTATCACTCTTTCTTCTTCTCTGCTAGCTCATATACCTGGTTGCTTTCCCATTTTCCTCAGAATTCCTTTGCCTTGAGCATTGTGGGGACAGTAGGATCATAAAGCAGATCAGGCTGGGAGGAATGCAGGAGGTCTCTAGTCACCCTCCTGCCCAAAGCAGGGGCAGATATGACATCAGACCACTGGGGGCTTTATCCAGCCTGCTCCTGAAAACCTGCAAGTGTGGGGAGTGTGCATCCTCTCTGGGCAGCCACTTCCCCTGCTCAGCTCTCCTCATTGGGCAGAAGTTTCCTGTTATCCAGTGTAAACCTCTTTTGTTTCAGTTTATGCCTGTTGTTCTTCTGTCTCCCATCCCCCATCCTCCACCTCCCAGAGCAAATGCTCCAGCCCTTGGACCATCGTGGTGACCCTCCACTGAACTTGCTGCAGATTATCAACATCTTTTATTTCAAAGATCTGCTTTGAATTGCTACATTTACTGCTCACTTTGATTTGGGGTTTTTTTCCTAAATGTACAACATGTATTAAAAAAACCTCAGAATACAGGCTTTGAATTTTTTCCTGAAATTCTTTAAGGTGAGCAATGAAAATATGTGTCTGGGTACTTTTTTCTTTACTGCATGTAATAGAAAAATTACCTGAAGGATGTAAGTGCTTAAAAAGACATGAGCATTTCAATCCCTATAGAACTTACACTGTAGCATGTAATAATTTGAAATCTTACAGTGCCTTTCCTCCTGATCTCACCGAAATTTTAAAACATAGTGCACAATGTTACTGCTGTTTTATCCTTGTTCTTCCTGGGAGCTACAGAGATAACCTCTCTTTCTGTTCCAAGGCTTCTTTTAAAATGCAGAGTTGTGCTTTTATTATTTATTGCTGGGTTTTGTCAGTACTTTAGTACACAGTTTATCAGTTAATATAGTGAGTTTGGTTTATTTTTGTAAGAAGGAGTAGGGAGGGGCCGTTTAAAAACACACTTGTTTACACTTGAGAAAGCACTTGCCAAATGGGGCATGTTATTCACTGGCCTCTATTCAGGGATGGGATAAGGACACCGCAGCAGTGCTCAGCTAGGGCAGATTCCATCTTCTGAGGCCAGAAGAGCCCCTATAGAAACACAGAAATAATAAAAAATGTTAACATTTTAAAAGAGGTCTTGAGGAGATAGATCATCCTGTGCCCAGCATGTGACCAGATCAGTGTATCTCAGACACAAAGGTTTTTCCCAGCAGTTCTTCTGCAAAGCATCTAAAAAATTCAGGTGCTGCACCACCAGCATTTAAGAACACAGCACCATGAGACTGCAGCTTTTAGAGAACCGAGTTTCTCCAGCTTCCAGAGGATGGAGTTGATGATACCTATTTAATAAGGCTGAGGAGCTCCCTTGGCTGCTGTGTGTAAGCTCACACGTACACCTTTCAGTCTTTGTTTTCATAAGAAAAAATTGTATTTTGTTACTCTGAGTGTGTTTGCAGCTGCCCAGCTCCTGGTCCAAGTTGGTGCATCCTTTTAACTGTCCAGAATTTCCCCTTGGTCCCCTTGCTCTGGACATGGCCACATGAGGCTGCTAAAGCTCAGGGAAGTCAAGGTGTCCTGAGCCCGCTCTGCTGAGCAGCAAATACTGGGGGAGGTTTCTGCTCTCAGAATAACTGATGTTTCCATACATTTTCTTCTGTATGAAATTTGCAGTTAAAGTCAAGCTGTCGTTGTGGATGTGATTTCGTATGGTGGTTTTGTGGCATGGATCCTCAATCTGCTCTTCCTTCTGTTTGAATCCTTATCCCAACATTTGTGAATAAATAAAAGAAGTGAATTCACTTGTTAACTCCCGCAGGGCCCTGTGGTTGATGTTCATATGTAGAACAGAAGAGCCCAGAGCTGAGCTGTGATGATAATTTTGGGATCAGGAGTGAGGTGTGACAGGTGAGATCAAAGCTGGGCTGTGCATGGTGTGAGAGACAGTACCTGACTGTGGTGGGCTTCCAAATGTGTCCACGGAGGCATTAGGTGTTCAAGTGCCTTTAGGAACCTAAACTGCATAATCTATGTAAACAATACAAAGGAAGGTGGTCAGAGAAACAGGAACGGGTGACTTGGCCAAGGTTATACGACACCACCTGAAACAGAGCTAATGAACCAGCTGGGTGTCCCTCCCCGGCTGGCAGGGTCTGAGGGGATGAGATCACATCTCCCCTTTTGTTTGTGCAGGTTACCTTGTCGGGTAAGACAGAAAAATGAGAAATGTGGACATGAATTTTGGTTGCTGTGTTCCTCCTTTCCCCGTTCCAGAGTGCCCTATTTTTAGAAGTAACGCGTGGTGCTGGCACACGCTGCTGCAGCCGGGCACTCGCAGCCCTCCCCGGTAACTCCTTGCGGATTGCTCACACCCAGCCGGGGGACTGGAGTGTTTCCCTGCATTGTGCTTTCTGCAGCTCTTCTCTACAGCAGCAGGGCAGGTAATTGTAATGTAAATTACTCCAGTCTGCATTGTAACCCTCTGCAACGCAAAAAATATGTTTCCAGCGATTCTTCTGTTAGATATTGATCTGACTTCATCAGAGAAAGATCTCTCTTTTTAACAGTTTAAGAAGCAGGAAGGCCATGAATGAAAAATTCACCTGGGGCTTTTTACCATCAGAAAGAGTAGGAATTATAGCTGTAAGGGTCAAGATAGTAATGATCCTCAGACATCTCAAGCTCAAGTTCCCCTCATCAGCTTTGTCTGCAGCATTTGTGTTGTCACAAATTAAGTAGCTGTGTCTTTTCCTACGTCTTCAGAGGTGCAAGCTTCTTCATATAAGTGAATTTCTAAGAAGAGTTCCTTAACTATTGCTGAAAAACAGTGCTGAGAAGAGCTGTGGGAGGGAGCTCCAGCCTTTTACAGCTCCAAGAACAAAGATCTGTTATGAAGAGTTGCAGTAAAGTTGATCTTGCCTTGAGATGGCAGAAAGAGGGATGACCTCTTAAGCATGCCTCCAGCCCTGCATTCTGAGGATCTGAAATGCCCGCTGGCTTTCCAGGAGCAATTGAAAAGGCATCTTGAGTGGCTAGATCGCTTCAGCTCCCAGAACTCTGGCTGGAGGGCTGCTGCCTTGTATTAAATGCTGCATAGCCCCAGACTCATCTGCAGCCAGGACTCATGGCAGCAGATGGAACATGCTGTGTTAGTTCTCTTTGCGCTGAAGAGATGGCAGATGAGGCCAATGAGATGAGGAGTTTGTGTCACATCATCTTCCCTGAAATTACAGAGAAAGCAAAATGCTCGGGGTGAATTGCGACTGTGCTGCAGGGTGATGCTGTTTTCCCAGGAGAGGATTGGGAGCCCAGCCCATTAGTCCAGCACTCCCAGGCCAGCACTTCCTGAAAGCTGAGCACTGAAGGAGGTGCTGCAGATTGGCTCAGAGCTCCAGAGCTGCTGCTCTCTGAGCTGTGCCAGCAGGCACAAGTGGGGCTTACGCTGGATACGCCCAGGTCTCTGTGGGTCCTGTTCTGCAGCACTTGTGGAGAGGAACGGGCTCAGAAAGATTCAAAATAAGGAGCTGAGAGAAGCAGAGGTTTGCCTGTTAGGTTCCCATCAGTGAGTAGCTGTAACAGTGCTTTTGTCCGAGCCTTTTGCAGTCCATTTTCCTAGGTGAGACAACAGAATCATGGCAGGAGCTCCAGCCAAGCATCCTGCAGTGCCTCGGGCCACTCCCGATCAGGTGGGGCCAGGGCTCAAACAGCTCCATGTCGGTGACGATGCTGGGCCTGTATCGCTGCCCGATGCAATGGCAAGAGAGTTTAGATTTTGTATCCTTGCATAGATAAGGAAGGACTAAACAGTTCGGCATGTGCCAGTTCAAAAAAATAAACACTTACTGGCAAATATCCAGTGAGATTTATCCTTTGCCCTTAACCTCTCTACAGCTTTCTGCCTTTTCTCCTTGCTGCTGCTTTCCCTTTTTTAAGCATTATGTGGAAGTATTTGAAGAAATATTGCATTGTGGAAATAACGTGCAGAACAACACCCCTGTTGCAGCAGAAGAGTCCTTGAGGTTTGTCAGCCCCATTAAAATCTGGAGGCTGCGCAGGAGCACAGCCTGCCAGGCTCCCTCCTCAGTCACCTCATAACTGCTGTATGTGGCATGGAAATGGTGGAGTAAAACGTTAATATTTTGACAGAGTAAAAGATCGATGGACTAAAGGCATTACTCTGCATTTTGAAGATTTGCCTTTCTCTCTTCTGATATATAAAAGCCAAGTTTGGAGTATTTTAGCGTAATTGTAGAGAATATCCATTCATAAGTAGGGAAATAAGGTCAGGACAATTTTAATAATTCTGTCTACATAACAGATCAGTGAACACTCACTGCCTAGTGGCAAATAAGGTAAAAATTTTTGATAAATCAATGGAAAAGCTAAAATGGTAGTATTTAATTGTTATTATTAAACACTGTTTCATGTCTTTCATTTTGCCTTCATGCAACCGCTTATGAACACCAATAATTGACAAGAATGAATGAATGATGAAAGCTAAGCTTTCCTTAAGAGTTTCTGGTAGAGAGAGGCTAAAACTAGACCACTTAAAATTCACGGTTACATCACCAAAATGTATATTTGAAACATTGCATCTGAAATCTTTTTTGAAAAGCTCCACACTTGGGTAGGTTTCTTTCCACACCATACAACAAAACTGCTGTTGGATTCCAGTCACTAAACCATCGGTGAACCTATGGAGCTGGGAATGTCTCAGAGGCTGCTGTGTAACGTTTTCTGGTGACATGGGTAACCCTCCCCACTGCCCAGAATGCAGAGCAGCCTCTGTGAGAACAGCAAGTGCCGAGCAAGGGCTCACTTCTCAAAGTCAGAGAAAAAAAATCCACTTCTGTACACTAATATATTCCAGAGCAAGACACAGCTTTGCTGGATTTATATGTGTGGAAGCATTTCTGCTGCAATCAGAAGAAAAATTGTATTTTTAAAAGTTACATTAATGCGTAATTACATGACATAATATCAGGTCGTAAACTTAGTCATTTCTTGGAATGCATGCTTGGGTTTTACGAGGGCTTCAAAAAACCTTCACTCAAATATTGTGGGAAATCACATGAAAACAATTGCCAAAATACTCAGAAATTAGAAAAATAGAGAATGCTTGCCTTTTTTAACCTCTTCGTTTCTGAGAGGTCGCAGAGGTCTCCCAAGAGAGTTACAACCCGCAGTGCTGCTGGAGATGTATTAGTGCGCAGTGGGACAGGCGTGGGCTGCAGCTCCTTTGTCCCTGACTGAGATGTCCGAGATCTGTCAGTTCAGACCAAGGCTTGGCAGCAGAAATGAAGCTCCATCTGTGTTGCTGAGCTGGTTTTGGCCATTAGGAACAGGGAATGTGGAAGGAAAAGGCGGCTGTCCTGGGTGAGCGTGTTCACTGCTCTGTAACTGCAGGCAAACATGGCAGCTAATCCTTTTTTATAAAACTGGCCTTAAAAATTATTAACTTTTAAAAGACTGGTTTGGAACTTCACTCTCTGAAAAGCTGAAAACTTTATTCTGAGTTCCAACCCCGAAGCATCTCTTCTTGTCCTGTGTGTATTGGCCCTTCTCTCCTAGTTGGTATTGAAAGTTAAGCAGAATTTCACTGAGCAGTGGTACCCTCTGCCAGCTTTGCTCTGTGGGGATGCATAACAAAGGTGCTGAAATCCCTCTCATAAGATCATCTCTCCAGTTCCCTGATGCCCCCCACACTAAAGAACCAATTTTCTAGCTCCCTGCAGTATCTCCTTGGGTTCCATCCCACTGCCATGTCCAACACACCTCCCATGCCCTCAGTTTATAGCAGAAGTTTGTATTAATCTCCAGGACAAGACCTTGCACTTCTTACTGTCATAATTTATGTAATTTTTGTTTCTCCAGTCCTTAATGCCATCCAGCTCTTCTTGTATTTGATTGGGATCCTCATTAGGATGGTCACTGCCATCTAACTTTGTGCCATTAATGTTTAATTAGTTTGGTTCTTCTATTTTGTGCCAAGATAACTAATGAAAATGCTAAATAAAATGAGTCTCGGGACCAGTCCTGGAGGTTTGGCATTAATAAGCTTCTCCCCATTTGATCATTTCTCTTTTACCACATCTTATTTCATCCCCTTCAGCCAGTTTGTTTGTTGTTTGTTTTTTTTTTTTTTTTTGAAGTATGTTTTGGTGCTCATTCCAGTATTTTTGAGCTTAATAATTTCCCCCTATAGCAGTTAATTTGGTACCTTACAGGAATACAGGTAAGGTTTATGTTCAGTCAAAGTTTTCTTTTGGTAAAAAACAAAACAAAACGAAAAACAAACAAACAAAAACCCGGTAGTCTTTTCACAAAAGGATGGAGTCTCTTGTTGTGATGGTAAAGCCACTCCATACGGTGTCCAGTTTTCCCTGCACCCCAGGTTTTCAGGGCTTTTTTGAACTCATACAATGTGTGATGAGGAGCTGATTCACTCCTGTTCCATTTTTCTTTTAGGTAATGTCAAGTATATGGGTGGAAATATTATTTCTAAGGTTTGTGCTTTCAAAAACAAAACACAAATACCTTATTAGAAATATTTTGTTCGTTGTGGTTCCTACAGCAGGATGGCAGAGCCCCTCACTGAGTGATAACACTGACCGTATAACAAAGTGTTTCTGTCCAAATACACTTTCAAAGGTGTTTAACCAGCTTATTTCACTGGTTTTCAGATACATTCCAGTTCCCTTCAGGTGTATCAAAGCTTTTTATGATAAACCTTTGATTGCCAGTATATCCTTCTTGTGTAAGCTATCAGGAATTCTTTCTGAGGATACATCTGCACAGAAGGAGAGCTCACACCACCAATTCCTTTTGGGAGCAGGATGTACATTGCGTAGAGCAGACAGGATCTTTTTGTGTCACTCTGCAAGGGCACCAGCCTCCCCAAATCCATGCAATTTGTCAGACTCTTCTAAGAGCAAACAAACAAAAAGTGTGCTGCATTATAACCTATCTCCCTGCTGGGGTAGGCTTTGTGTAAGTGGGTGGCTGAATCCAAAGCCTTGCTTTGGAGAAAGAGGCTTGGTTTGGGGTGATCACAAAGTGGCCTCTTTCTGCCTGCTTTCCAGTTGAGTGTTGGCCTCTGACTGTGCCATTCTGCTGGTGATTTTTTCATTTTTTCATCCCATGTGTGCAGTGTGCCCCAAGTCCAGCACCCCAGTGTGTGAGCCCGGGAACCCCTTCTGTGTCCCCTTCCTGCTCCTGAGCCCCTCGCTCTCCCAGGGTGTGCCGTGCCCATGAGAGTCCAGGTGGGAAGCTTGAGACTGTGCAAGATTCCTCCACTTGGATGCATCCAGGTAGTGCTTCCAGATGGAAGAGTCAGTCAGTATGGGATCTGTTTGAGTATTGCAATTATCTAGTCTTACTTCAGTGGACAGAAATAATTAAATGTGCAAATTGCAGCTACTTCTTCCATCTCGTGAAAATTCGTTGAGGATCAGATATCTTTTTCCAAAAGCTTGTCAAATTCAGTCAAGCAAAAAATACTGCTTGTTTCCTAGTGAGCATTGTGTTTGACCAATCTTAGTTTATCTTGAGAGATAAACTTCATTTTAAAATCTGTAGATTTGTTTGATTCCTATTGCATAAATGTCATCATCATTCTGTCTTCTGCTCTCTCTCCCACAATGCTTTTCCTTTAAAAAAAAAAAAAACCTCAAGAAATGTTTGGAAGCTTAATTTATTTCACAAGAATCCCAAGCATTTCCCATTTTCTTTGCTTGTTTTATATCTACACAAAGTGAGCTTGGTGTAGGGAGCCAGGAGTTTGGTCAAGCTACTGTACTTATCATTTACAAATTCTCTTTACAAGATAAAGCCTGACTTTAAATAGACTAAAAAATGGTTTAAGCAACTACTGTTTTGATACAAATTTAACTTGTATTTCTGTTTATTATCAGAAAACAATTGTAGCTGTGGGTTACTACCCCAGACTAGAGAAAAGCTTTCCTTTGTACATTCTTTCTCTCATTTTGATCACTTAAGACTCCTGCATACCTACCTCTCTGTACACTGATTTTGCATAGGTGTAGTTTTAGCTCCTCCACAGCCTTTTTGCTCCAGATGTTGGTTATCTATTTTGACCTGAATTTGGCCTTTAGGGCCGGGCCACTGTCGCTTTATCTGCGAACCTCCAGGCACAGAGCAATACATGCAGGCTGAGCAAAGCTCGAGAGCTGCCTTAAATCCCAGCCTGAGCTTGACTTACCTGTCAGGAGTGCCATAAACCCTCAGGAAGTGCTCAGAGGGAGCAGTGGTTCTCCTTGATTTCAGATAGATACATCAGATAAAGGAAAAGGAGGAGTATTTTTTTCTGTTTCATCTCTACAACAAGATTTGATAGGTGCTTACTTCAGATTTTATTCTGACAGGACTTTAAGCATATGAGCCTTCGCTGAATCACAATTTAAAATTCTATTGTGGAGCTTTGATTGGGTCTTCTGAAAATTAAAGGTGTTCTTTTGGATAACAGAACTGCAAATAACAGTGACTCTTCAAACCAGAATAAAATAATAGGTGTCCAGCATTAATTAATGCATTTCCATTAGCAACCCTGCTAGAAGGTGCTGATTAAGAGTTATTTGCATTTAATCAAAAAATGTAATGTAATGCAATGTAATACATTTTTCTTTCTGTTGAACAAATGTGAGGTTTATCAATACTGCTAGAATGAATCCTGCACAGGGTGTGTTGCATCTGTGTTCTGTACTGTTTGTGTCTGTTCAGCTGACCTTCTCATTTGTTACTCTCAGTGCCAGCTACTGCTTTTTCTATTTCAATGAACATTGTTTTTTTAACTTGAAATGCCACTGTGTTTTCACTTTAGCAAGAGAATGTCACTGTCTGCAGAGTAAGAGCTGTTCAGGGCACTTGCTGGCAATCAGGGGATTAATCATTATTATGCTTTGCTGCTCACTATAAAATCCTCTCTTTAAAAACATATCTTTGTAGTAAGATGGAGCGTGGAGGTTCAAAAGAGTCACATTGTGTCTCTGAGAACTTGTATTTCAGGTCACTGAAATCCACAGAGCTGCAATTTGTGTGCTTGGGGGGCTGATGCCTGTCCTTGAGGAGGGAGGCTGTTCCCTTTTTTCTTTAAAGGATAAAAGAGACAACACCTTGTTCACTTGTGCTTGTTTGCTGAGCTCCTGGCACTGCCGAGCTGTGGCTTCCTACAGATCAGGATGGATCCTCTGGGCTGCCCTGGGGAAACACCTTCAGCCAGCATCTCCAGGGACACCTCAGCCATCTTCACTAAATCAGACTCTGCGCACACCTCCCCTTCTCAACAGCGTCTCCAACACTCATCTTCCCACCAGGAACACACAGAGTTCCTTTCCTCTGCGGGCAGGGACGTTGTACGACCTTGGGCCTTGTGTGGGTTTGCAGAGACAGCTGGGTGTGGGTTGGGCAGTTGGATCTCACCTTTGGCACGGGGAATACACCTGTGTAAATCCTGCCAAGTGTCAAAGCTTGGGGCTGCCTCACAATACAGTTCTGAACACGCGGTTTTGCTCTCCTGTCTGGTGTTGGTCTGAACCACCCCGTGTTTTCAGGGAGAACTTAAAATCATTATAAGGTGCTTCTAATTAATTTACTGTGCAGAGCTGCATGAGTTCAACCAGTAAGCAACTGGTTCACTTTTTTGCCTTGCATATCTGATCATGATTTTTGTCACGGTGTGCTTTATGTAAGTTATCGTTCTATATGATCCTAGATACGATATTTTTTTATTTACAGAATGTCTGGATTATGTTTTTGTGTTGTTCATTGCCTATTTTGACCTGTTCAAAGTTCAGTAACATATCTAATATATTTCTCTGCCATCCATCTTTCTCACATCTTTATTCAGGAAACTTCCTTAGCTCCCTTTTAGCACAAAAGCAAGATTAGAAGGCAAATTTTCATTATTTCTAGTAAAAACCTCTCATTTGTTGGCTCATTCCCTATCTTTGTGTGCTGATTAATGTTCACATCTTTGCCCAAAGCCTTGTTTTTCAGGTCAGGTAATTCACTTCATGTTCTGTTTATGTTCTCTGCGGTTTCTTGGTATAGATGTTTTGCTCATTTGAGAAAACAGATGAAACCATATTATGCTTTCAATATGTTTAAGGTCAAACATTAAAAATTCCTTCTATCTACTCACTTGAGATGAGACACTTGGAGCACTTCTTTGTTCTGCTTTATACAATCCTGCAAATCTCTGTGAAGGGCACCGTTATAAATCAGGAAAAAAACCACCAAATTCAAAAAACATCTGCTGGCAGAGCTGACTGCAGAGCTGAGCTGAAGAGCCTCACCTGTGGTTCCCTCCTGGCCTCAGAGTTTGGGAGACATTGTGTAGATGAGAACTCTCTTTCTAGGACCAGAGTTTGCCATCAGAAAACTGGCTTAGATGGAAAATGTCAGCCCTGTCAGATCCATTCCCTTCTCAAGTGGGAGCTGACCGCTCTGGAGAAGAGGCAGGTTGGCTGGAGATGCAAAGGTGCCTCCTGCCTGTGACAGGCATGGCAAGAGCAGAGCCCTGCTGTCCCTCGCAGCACCTCTCAGTCTCTAAGCGTTAAAGCAACCCCTGGCAGGTCAGAGTTCCCTCCGGTGCCTCCTGCTCTCTAGGAACGAGGGCTTGTGCAAAAATGGAAAAATGCCGTGTCTCCAGTGGAGCTTTACTCCTTCATGATTCTTACAAATGCCCATGACCATATTTTACAGAAATGTATTTCTGTTCTCTGTGCAGGTTCCTGGGGCACTTGATTCTTGGTTTGTGAGCAGTTCCTCTCTTCTTCGTGGCACCCACCAGCACTTTGCTTGGGAGCAACTGTCCCCATCCTGAAATGTTACAATTTGAACTTGTGAACTTGGGTCCTGAGAGTATTCCAGCTGCTTTTGAACTTGTTTTCGGGTTACCTTCAACTGTTTCTTTAAGGATTCTCAGCTGCATCTTGTGTGTTTGGTAGTTTCTGTCTGTGTGAAATGCACAATAATGCCAGAGGCTTCGTTGCTGCATTTTAAAAAATACCCTAAAATCTGTCTTTTACCTGCAGTCTCCATAACTTGACAGCCTGCTCACATTCCTCTGACTTTCAAAACCCTTGGATGAGAAGAAGGATTTTCCATTAATGCTGGTTTTCCTTCAGACTGGTAGAAATGATACAATATTGTGCTACTTGAAATTTGTTCATCTTCAGAAGATTTATATAGGAATTAAGTGGTACATTGACCCTGTGCGTTCAGGGAAGCAAGTTTCAACCAGCAAGAAATTTCTTCTCCATGAATAAATCAGAATTTACTTGCTGTCCTTGAAAACAGAGTGTAATGGTTGTGCCTACACAGTGTCCTGTAACGTGACGTGTTCCTTACAGCAGCGCAAACTGGGTGTGAAATATCATCACTCTGTTTGACAGCTCTTTGTTTCCCTTTGCAGCAGCACTTGAGAATCTGACAACAGAGAATGAGGACCTTTTAATTTTAATGAAAAACTGACCCACGTTCTTACTCACAAAGTTATTCATCATGGTAATTTATAGGTCACATCCTACCCACTTAGAAAGCTAGTATATTTGATAGAGCAAGAAAAACTGACTTCAAATCCCCAAGTACTTCAGAGAACTTGTGGTGATAAATGGGTTTTAATTAATTTAAATATAGTTGGAAGATCAGATGAAGCATTATTTTAAAGTGATAGTGGACGAAACTACAGAAATTTGTAATCTCTTTATTTCAGAGATTTGTGATCTCTTTATTTGTCGTGTCTTCTGTCATGATAACATGCAGTGGAGCATTCCTAAAGCATCTGGTCACCCCAAACCCACTTCAAACACATTTTATTTCAGAATTGCTAGTAATTTAATGGTTCCTGTCTGGTTCTAGCCTCTATTCAGCAGGTCACCATTAGAGTTACATAGACAATTATATCACAGAGCTGCCTGGTGACTCAGAACCGTGCAGTACATGTAGACACTCCCTCCAGACATCCTTCTGAGTGTCATCCTCTGGAAACAGAGTGGAATTTTAAGCAAATGTAATGTTTCCATAAGCTCCATGGCACAGACTGCTCAGTGTAAGTTGCCGTAGCTATATTAGCAAAGGGTAATTTTACAGGCTCAGCTGTACAATTGCAGTTATATTTTACAGCTGACCTCAACCATTCTTTCAAATAGCTGTTATCAAAAAAGATTGATTATGTTCCATTTCTAGTGGCTCCTTGTTCTTCCTGCTGACTTCTGAAATCATGATGGGCTCCTGAACAAGCAATTTGCCATCTTGAAGCGGGTTTTGTGGTCACTGGAGGTCTCGTGTCTCTTCCAACTCCTCTGAAGTCCGTGGCCCCAGAGGTTCAGTGAGACAGGTTTGGGCTGTTGACTCCTGATCTGGTCGAGATGCACGAGGAGGGGAAGGCACCCAGAGCCCTGCAGCTGGACTGGTTTGCTCTGGAGACTGGCATTCCTCCTTCCGGTTGTGCTGCTGACACAGAAGTAACTGTGTAAACTTTGGCTCTGCCCTTGAGGAAGTCCTAGCGCTAATCAGCCTAATTAGGCTGCTCTGCCATCAGTGTGGTTTTGGTCTGTAGCCCAGTCACTGCCCCCATGTACAATTCAGCACCAAGTCAAGAAAGTACCTTTCACCACTGTAGTTTCACCAGGCCCTGCTTTGGATTCTCCCTGCTTCCAGCAGCCGATTCCTGCATGGTCCTTGCTTTTCTTGGGCAAAGAAAATGGCACATCTAACTTGGCCCTGCTGCCTGCAGAATTTCCTCTCACAAAAGGGATTCACCACATGGTCCTTGGTGAGATATCTCAGGGACCCACGGGCGGCTGGAACCTGGACCTCAGTCTGGACCTGGAAATACTACAAAGCCCACAGCAAATATAGAAGCTAACTGATGAAGGAACTAGCTAAATCTCTGTGAAAAATATGGAAAAATACTGGTAAGCAGAAAGCTTACGGAACAAAGGGTCTATCAATTAATTAGCATGAAAACCTGACACATAATTATGACCCTTTTTTAGTTTTCCAAAGCTGTTCTTCAACTTGTTTTTACTCTTGCATGTCAAGAGTAATTGTTTTAATTCATTTTTACCATGTAAATGTTTTAATAGAACAAATTAAAAAATCTATCTTAGGTACAGCTATTTATCTGATGCACAGATTTCATCTGGCTTCCTTTTATCACATCTGGTAGCCTGGGAGGTAGAAAGGAGAAACACCAGTCCATGAGTGGGAACAGGCAAGGGTGAAATTAATTAGGAGCTTGAAGGGGTTATTTTTCCAGTTTTTGACAACACTTCTATTAATACTAGTGCAGTGTAGACAGCTACTACAAATATGAGGAGGGAGAAACTGTTCCTTGAAAATACTTGGTAAAAGACCCTGAAGGATGCCTTTCAGTGCCACCATGAAATGAAGCACAGAGGCCATTTTAGTAGCTTCCTTTGTTAGATGAAAATAATTTCACAAAGAATTCTTCTGAAATGCCAGCCATGAGAAAAATTTAATGTATGGATGAGAAATATGCATGGAATTCAGAGCATTAATTTGCTATTAATTAGCTCCCAAACACAAGTAAGTAGATTTAATTGGCAGTGTGGCTGAGAGTTTACTTGTGAACATGTCACTAATGAACAGAACAACTGTGATCAGAGGCAGCAAATACAGCTTCTCAAATGTTTCATTATGGATCTGCAAAAATGTGACGAGAGATGGCCACGCATCTGATTTCTAGTTTATTCTCACTGTTCATGGAGGAATATAATCTAGTTATTTAAATAATAAATACTGAAAGTAGTTTGTGCCCGAAGGAAGAGAATTTATGGGATGAAATAATTTAGCACAACTGTTACTTCCCTCATTTGTGCAACTAACTTGGGAATGTTGCAGTATTTGTCTCTTGCTCATAGCAGGGAAAAGGTTATTTTAGTGGAAAGTATTTGTTATGTCTCAGGGCAGACAGTCTGTGTTCTGAGTAGAACAAAACCCAGTCACTGCACAGCCAGTGGTGGGGCAACTGCTGTCACTTTTCTCTCTGGAAGGACAACCCTTGGAGAAATTTGTTGTGGTTTTTACTGCTGCTGTTTAGAGGAAGGAGGAGAAACAGTTCCAGTTTTGTCTTCCACCCCCAGTGCTGTGCAGACCGAGTTAATGGAGTGGCTCTTGATGTAGGGTGAGGAAGGAGCCACTGCCTGAGAAAGCGCTTGGAAATCAAAGCCCCCTGGCATATTTGGCTGTTGTTAAATTCAGGCTATGTTTTTAGGGGAGATCAAAGAGTCAGAAACTAAGAAAGTCTGAATAGTTACGCAGCGGGAAAATTGCTGAGTGGAGCTGCTTGAGATCTGTCTCAGGGTCATGAGTACATCTCCAGGAGAGAAATTCCACATGGCTCCTGTTGCTTCTGGATTTAGGGTAAGTGTTCTGATAGCCTTTTGTATGCATTCCTTAATCAGCATTCCAAAATTATGGTAAGGGAAAAATGGAGACTTGAAATTAGTGTAAAACATACTAAATTTAAGACAGATTTCATACAGAATCCATTGTGATATCAGCAAAACCAAAATTTAGGCTTCCTAGGAGATAACAAATAAATAACTGCATAGCAGAGTAAATTTAGGCCTTGCTAATTACAATATGGACTCATAATAACATTCTTGTTTTAATCTAACTTTTATCACCTCTTGGTAGGAAATGGAGATTTTTAAAATAACAGACTATTACATAGCATAGCTATGTTAAAGTGATATAAAAAGAGAAAAATTATGCTTTTTCATTTTGGGTGCCCTTTTCTGATCTACTGTGATATTGATGTGCCAATTCACAGCTTTATACTGTACTTCTTCATAAAATAGGCGGGGATTTTAACATCCTCTGGGAAGCCTAATGGTGGATGTGCATATTTGAAATAATTGGATTGCTTTATCTTCGTATGCAAGTGAGTGAAAACCTGTAGTTTGAATAAGTGGAAACAAATGAACAAGGGAGGATTCCTAGACCTGTGAAATTGTCAGTGTGGATTGCCTACAATTTCGGCACACTGCAATTTTCAAAGATTTGGCGGAGCTTGAAAGGCAGTGAAGTGAAATATGCACGAGCAATGCAAATTAGGAAGCAAAAATTGGGTCAGTGGCATTTGGAGTGATTCCCTCCCGAAGGATAGGGAGTCACTGCCAGTACTACAGGTAAGGTAAACACTCGGAGGTGGGAAATGCCAGTGTTTTAACTGCTGGTGCCCAGGTGCCTGTGCCAGCTTTAGAACCTGTATGGAGGTGGACTGGTTTCCAGATGTGTGGATTGGCACCAGTCCCTGTCTGTGCAGGGCAGCTCTGGCATGTGGCACGTGGCATAGGTGTGCTTTGGATTTCTCTGTGCATCACTGTCCTGTGCCGTGGATACCCTTTCCGTCTCTCAACGGGGAGTTGCGAAAACAAAAACTCAATTCAACTTTTGTGAGTAGATACTCTGCTGGTGGTCATGTGAGGGTGATTACGGGTATTTTGGAACCTGTGGCACTGTCTGTGGGTAACAGCCTCAGCATCAATCCTGCTCTTTTCAGTGGACCTGCCCTGGAGTTAAAGGACTCAAGAAGGGCGTCAGAACTTGTCTTCAGATAAGCAGAAAACATTTCCAGACCCGGGTATCTAGGGCAGTTTTTTTTAAATTTAGCTTTTAAGCATTTATTTTTAGACGGCATGGTTCCACTTGATAGTGGAGTGTGAATCAGAACGTTGTAAAGCAATATAAATGGCCATTAAGTTAGGAAGCACAGTATGACCTTTCTGAAATATTATGCCAAACATTGTGTTTGCTTTGTGAGCTAAGTGGAACTTCTGGAAGGCTGGTGCTGATGAAAGGCACTGGCTCGCTCTCTGGGGAGAGAGCACATTATTGCAGGATGAATCTGGGGATCTGACAAAAATAACAAAACAAAGCTGTAAGACAGGGTTAGATTTTAATAGGAAGAAGTTTGGATTGATTGCAGTGACTTTCATATGCCTTGTTTTTTCCAGAACACAGTGAATGCTTTTTATTTTAAACTTAACTTTCTAGCTTTAAAAGTGTCTTACCAAATCCCGAAACATTCTGTGAAGGGGCACTGTGAGAGAGCATTTGGCCAAACCTGCCAAGAATTTATGCACCTTCCTTAGTAGTGTTCTGGCATGATGAAATATTAGAGCAGCAGTGCTCTGATGCTCAACCAGTGCTGCTGCCCTGGTGTGCTGTGCAGTGCATGGAAAGGCTGAGGGGAAGCAGCTGGGGCAGGCAGGGAGGGACAGGGAGGACGTTTAAAGGGACGCATGGAGCCACTGTGGTGACGCAGTGGGCACAGAGCCCAGCCAGCATTAGACCAGGGCAGAGCCTCAGCAGTGGCTCTGTGGCCCAGGCTGAGGCAAGAAGAGCTGTTCTGTGTTGCTGAATACTAATGTATTTTATCTAAAATACGCCCTGAAAACAGCTTTTGCTTCTTCCGAGTAACCCTCAAGACTTGTCTCTGCACAAACAAATAGAAGCTTCAGATAATTTCTGGTGCAGAAGTGCTTGATCTCTTTGGCTTTGTAAGGGACATCACTGCCAAAAACAAGCAGTGATGAGGAATGGGTGCTGGTTTGTTTGAGACAGGAAGAATTCCAGGCTCAAACGTGAATTACAGGCTCCCTGGGGAATGGTCATGGCCCCAAAGCTGCCAGAGCTCCAGGACTGTTTGGACAATGCTCTCAGGCACAGGGTGGGATTGTTGGGGTGTCTGTGCAGGGCCAGGGGTTGGACTCCATGATCCTTGTGGGTTTCTTCCAACTCAAGATACTCTATGATTCTATGAAAGTAAAACTTCAACCTAATTCCGGTCACTGCGTTTACAGTCCCTTCTGTATCTCCTCTTTAGTTTATGTTTCACCTTAGTCAGTAGGTTTGTTCTTGAAGGGGTTTAAAGTACCCCAGCAGCAGCAGTGAGTCCCCACAGAGTGTCCCATTATTATCATCTGTACCAGAGGTAAATAAGTAGTTTGTAAATCAACACCAAACTGGCTTTGGATCGTGGCTGTGTTCGGTGCATCATGGTTCAATGAAGCAGTTTATGTACTGCCATTGCGACTAGTTGGAGTAAACTTAGATAAGATTTATGAACACAGGGCAAGTATTGGTCATTTGCACCAAAAAGCTGTCCTGGAACAGGGAAATCAAGGATATAACCCTCCTGTCTGCAGGAATATGTTGTCTGGTTCTTAGAGCGAGGTATCTCCCACTGGAGGCATGCTGGCTGTGAAGCTTTGGCACATACTGCACTGCAGAGTGCTGAACCAACAACTTCAGCTTCTGAGTTGAAGGATGCTCATAACACCTTTCATAGAAGGTGGGAAAACTTAGATTTTTAACTATGTCTGGATTCAAAATCAACTTTTACCCTTCAGCTGGCTCAGCACCGTCATGTGTCTTGGTGAGCTTTTCAGTTCATGCATATGTAATATGTGCCCTACAAATACAGCTCAGGTGTAGTTGCATCTGTTCTTGTTGATGAAACTTGCAGACCAGAGGATGGATTTTAAATCTTTTCATTATTATTTTCCAAAATACTCTTTTTGCCCTACATGGGTATGAAAGAAGTTTAAAGAAGATGGAACTAAGTTCAATGCTTAACCTTTGTATAAGGTTGTATTTAAACTTCGGATGCTTCAAAATACTGGATTTTTAAAATAAAATCTTGAAAGACAATCATTACTTATCTATTGCAGAAGACATTGCCTCTCCTCTTCTTAAATTTTTTTTGGAAAGGTGATGATTTTTCTGTCTGACTTGGTAGACAAAGCTGGTTAAGCATTGCCAGACAACTAGACAGCTAACAAGCTTTTCACATTAGCAGGCGCTCGTGGCGTCGAGTAACCTCGTTGTATTACACAATCAGTCACCTCAGTGTTTACATAAAGCTGATACCAGGTTACAGGAACATTTGTCCTGCATGTGGGACAAGCATGTTAGGGACAGGTAACAGCTTGTGTAGAGCTGTTCCAACTCACAAGCAGCTTTCCTAAGATTTCAGAGTATTAGAGTTTACAGGAAACAAACTGCCTTCTCTAAGAGAATAGCACCTTTTCTAATAGCCTTAGCTTGATTACTTTCTCTGCAAAGTGGGCTGGAGGCAGGCTTGCTTTTCACATGATGTTTCTGCTAAATTTTATATACACTCCTCGTTGTTCCTAAGTAAAGCTCCCTCTCGATATTGTCTCAGGCTGTCTTCTGAAATGCATCCTGACAGGTTTTTTCAATCATGTGAATATCACATCATATTTTTTCAATCATATGAAGCCATTGGCTGTACCAAAGCAACATCCATGCAAAGGAAGGTGTCCCAGAACTCCAAACTGATACAAATTCCTCTTCTAGAAACACCGCCTGAGAACAGAGTAACTGACTGTGAGGTCCCAGAAGAGGCACCAAGCCTGTGACACCTCAGCATGGCCACACTGCCCCTGCCCAGCAGTGCACCCTGTTCCAGCTCAGCCCAGCAGTGGCTCCTCTGGTCTCATGCTGGGTGTCCCTACCTTCCTCTTGCAGCACGGCTCTGTCCCTGCTGCTCTCCTGTGTTGGTGGGAGCTTTGTGGTTTGCAAGCTAATAATGTCTTTGGTGCAGTTTTAGCTATGGAACAAACCCTTGTTAGAGATGATTTCTGAAGTGCAATTTTAATAATGACATTCCTCACTTACACGATGTAGCGCTTTTCAAAGCACTTAGGAATTATTACCGAAGTCTCAAAATGCATCCTTAGGGTAAGTTTAGTTTCAGCAATTATGCAAGTTGTGAAACAGAAGCACAGGGGTTTAAATAACTTAGCAGAAGTTGTAGGAGAAGTTTGTAGTAATGCTGGATTCTTGGATCCCTGCTGTCTACGCAGGATAACATAGCTTTCTACCAGCCTTGAAGCACTGTCCTTTGTTACTGTCCTTTAATTTTCAAATGAAACCAATCTTCTAAAGAGTAGATTTTACTTCTCTTTTAAACTTATCTGTTCAATTAACCCCATTTTTTTTTCAGATACCATTTAAGTTGTAAAGGGCCTTTGTTTCATAACACACTTCTTGCCTGCACCTTTCCAGTCAAGGCTGCTGCTACTTTTGGTGATGCAAGTACATCAGCCAGCTGTCAAACTGTGGCAGAATTCTGAATTATAAAAAACATTATATATAAGCAAGAGGCTGAAAGTACTTATTTGTGAAAATAAAAAGAATAATTATATGCATTGCCTTTAACACTTGAACCTGAGTCCTCAGGTGGTCTAAATCACCATAGCAACATCAAATTCGGTGAATCTCACTTTGTACAAAGGAGAGATCTATTCTATTCTTCATTTTTTCTTCATCCCTTGAAGACTTCAACAGTTATTTACAGCTTCTCTGTCCTTTACCTCATCCTCCAACTTCTTCTGCTCCCTTTATTACTTCCTGGATCACGTTGTCAGCAAACTCTTTCTCCCACGGCTCTCCTGTTGTTACAGAGCATCTTTACAGCTCCAGGTAATACGTTTTCCTTTCCAAACCAGCTGCCTTTCCTGACACGTAACTCCAAACCCCTTCCAGTAACATCACCACTTTCTATTGCTCATTCCCATCCCTTTCAACTCCCTTACCGCAATTTCTCTCCTCTCGTATTCCCTTGCTCCCAAATCCCTTCAGCCACCTACCCTCACACTTTCTCTTTACTCCCAGCATGATTCGTGTTGCTCATGGTTTGTCCTCTTTTCAGCCTGGATGCCTGAGGAAATAAGGTTTATGTAATTAGTCCATCTGTCATGCCCTCTGTGTGTTTGTCAATCCTCCTTTAATAACCTGGAACCTGTTTGCTAATTGCAGCTAAAGCAGAGGGAGAGGAAGCACAGTTTGAGAGGACAAACTCCCTAAGGTTTTGTGAAAACAAGTGTCTGGGGACAGGACAGAGAGTGTGAGTAGTGCATTGAGGAAAATGGAGTAGAGTTCAGCCCTGGCACCTTATGTCTGGCAGAAAATGGCTCTTCAGTAATATCCATTCTGTGCCTTGGTGCTGTTTCTCATCTGTGCTGACCCAATGGAATAGGTGGGCAGTTGTGGCAAGGAGGGCAGGGCAAGGCAACAGGAGATACAAATTACCTAAAATGAGACAACATTAGGACCATGGATTGCAGAATAATGTTTTTCTTTCTTCAAGTTCCATGTTCTGTTTGATTTCCCTCCATAGTTTTTCCTCTTTCTTTTCCCTTCCCTGTCTCCTCTTTCTTTTCCCTTCTCTATCTTCTCTTCTTTATGAAGGTTTCATAATTCCTTCCTTTTTCCATCTTTCACCTCTGTGTCCTCATCCTCTCTTCATAAGTTCCTTTTCTCCAAAGGAATGCCTCAACAGCAATTTCAGTTTTGCCTTTCATCCTGCACTCCCCCACATACTGTCTTGTTACTGCTAATTGTGCTCCCTTCCTGGGCTGACACTGCTTCCCAAGAGGAAGGAGAACAGCCCTAATGATTGGTGGCAGCAATGTCTTAACCATCTTCTCAGAGCACAAACACTGTCACAGTGTTTGAAAAGCTACATTAATTGAACATAGATTTGTTCAAGCTGCTCATTGAATGGATTTCCCTTGAGCCTGGCTTGTGTTACAGCTTATTTTAGCTATAGACTGAATCCCAACAATAGTTATTCCTCCTGCCAGTGGCCGACGAACCCGCCTTGCTCTCAGGGCAGAGGATGTTGCATGCACGGCACAGAGGCTCAAGCAGCCATGAACACCAACAACTGAATGCTAAGTGCAGTCCTGGCTTATCAACCACGTACTTGGAATGGAAAGAAAAAGACTTCTCAGGGCTTAGACTTTGCTAAAGGCAACTTCTGGGACACTTCAGCATGGCTGGCCGGGTGAGGGAGGGGAATGTCCTGCTCTGCTCTGGGCTGGCCTCACCTTGAGTATTGTGTGCAGTTTTGGTCACTGCAACATGAGAAAGATATTAAGCTATCAGAGAGCATCCAACAGAGGCCATGAGGATGGTGAAGGGCTTCGAGGGGAAGCCATGTGAGGAATAGCTGAGGGCACTAGGTTTGTTCAGCTGTAGGAGACTGAGGGGAGACTCATCACAGTTACAACTTCCTCGTGAGGGGAATAAGAGGGCAGGCACTGATCTCTGCTCTGTGGTGACCAGTGACAGGACCTGAGG